>JAHLJT010002406.1:145610112-145622612 GCA_031308135.1 Acheta domesticus | reverse complement strand
GGCATTATTGTTATTAAAGTAAGATGTGATTGAATTTGAATACTGTTTTATGGTTGGAATGATACTATTGAGTATGTCCATTAAATAATTTGTAATGCTGTTGACTGTAGTGTGCATTATTGAGTTAGTGTTGTTATTATTATTGTTATTATTTACATTTTGGTGTGTGTTTTGATTGTTATGCTGGTTTGTGGTTGGGTTTTCTTGATACGTGAAGTTTGGTATGGTTCGATTAGATCGAAGATTAGGAAAAATGCGTAGTGTGAGTGTATAGGCGGAGGTGTCGGTGTTTGAATTTTCGTAGGAAGTAGTAGGTTTAGGGTTGATTTTGTTGCTGTCTGAAATTTTTTTGAAATAATTACATTCTGCGGACCGAATGTCCGCACGGTGCGGGCCCTTGCAGTTGTGACATGTTGGAGTTACGTTTTTTTGTGGACAGTTTACTGTGTAATGGTCTTTTGCACAGAATGCTCATACAATTTCATTATTACAGTTATTTCTTGTATGGCCAAAGTCCAGGCACCTTAAACATTGTATTAGGACATTTGTTTTACTTCTTTTTTCAGTTTTGTCACACAGATTACAAATTGCATTAATTTTTAGCACTTCCTCAATACTTTGTTGTCCGTCAAACTCTGCTGCAATAACCGGAATGGGGATATTGTCTTTGTATAATCTTGTGACACTGATCAATGAAGGGTATTTTTTAATCAAATCATCCTATATCTCTTGCTGAGTTACCGACTGATGAATGTTTTTGAAAAGTAATGAGAATTTCTTGTTCATAGGATCCTTATAAGTATGGAATTGTCTATTTGTGCTTAATAGATATTTAATAGCCTTTCTAAAGTCCTTAATGTACTTGAAGGATAACTTTATTTTGTTGTTAACCGTATCTGAGGTGAATTGGGTGGTAATTTGCTTTTTAATCTCTTTGTTGAAATTATTAATGTTCGGAATATCTTTCACTAATATGGGGGGTATTTTTATATTCTCAATTTGTGTGTTTCCTCGTCGTCTAGATAGTTGAATCTTTTGTCTTGGTCACTATTATTTTCAAGAAGAGCATATCTATTAATAACAGGTACATTATATTCACTACCACTGGATGTTTTTTTTGATGGACCGCCTGGAGGAACACTGTCACCATGGCCCCGCTTTACACCGTTACTGGTCTTATCATTGCTTTTGACGCTGGCGAGGTCGTGGCTTGCTTGGCCGCGAGGCAGGCCGCTGGCCGCGTCGATATGACTGACCTTACTGGAGCCTTGTGTTGGGTCGATGGCTGCAGTACCGTTTCCAAGTGCGGGGATTGTTGCCTGCGGGTTCTGGCTGGGTCCATTGATGTGAATGAGGGAGGTGCCTGATGAATCTGCGAGGACGTGTTGATCCCCGTGTTGGTTGTTGCTGTAGGTGACTTCCATTTCGGCTGTGTTGTAGAGGAGCGCCATGGCTCCCCCTATGCTCTGACCTAGGTCAGAGTTTGGTGGTTGAAAACTGCTATTTACATTAAAAAATCAGTAGCCCAACTTTAGATGAATCCACTACAATTGTGATGTTTAGTTAATTGGTTGGAACACAAACTTTAAGTCACTGATACTGCACTGCTTCAACTTGAAACGTTCTGAGCTGTGCGGAGCACGATGTGTACTGATCGCTGGCTCAGCGCGGAATGTCCATCCGTCCGTCCGTCTGTCCGTCCGTCTGTCCGTCCGTCTGTCCGTCCGTCTGTCTGTCCGTCCGTCCGTCTGTCCGTCCGTCTGTCCGTCCGTCTGTCCGTCCGTCTGTCCGTCCGTCCGTCTGTCCGTCCGTCTGTCCGTCCGTCTGTCCGTCCGTCTGTCCGTCCGTCCGTCTGTCCGTCCGTCTGTCCGTCCGTCTGTCCGTCCGTCTGTCCGTCCGTCTGTCCGTCCGTCTGTCCGTCCGTCTGTCCGTCCGTCTGTCCGTCCGTCTGTCCGTCCGTCTGTCCGTCCGTCTGTCCGTCCGTCTGTCCGTCCGTCTGTCCGTCCGTCTGTCCGTTCGTCTGTCCGTCCGTCTGTCCGTCCGTCTGTCCGTCCGTCTGTCCGTCCGTCTGTCCGTCCGTCTGTCCGTCCGTCTGTCCGTCTGTGTCTAGGTCCTTGATACCGAAAACCCAATTGAAAGGAAAACGTTCGTCTGTTCGTCCGTCCGTCTGTCCGTCTGTCCGTCTGTCCGTCTATGAACACTGCTAGCGCCTAAACCATACGTACGATTTCTTCCAAAATAGATATTCCCCGGTCGATCTGGTTCTAGTCAAAGTTTTGAGATTTTGAAAACGATTCTTTACAATTTGAGGATACTTTACATGAAGCCCCCCGGACATTTTCAAAATTTTCTCAAAAACGGCTCCAAATTTTTTCTTTAAATTTCTTGTAAGAATAGAGTAAAATGCACTTATTAAGGTGGCATATGTCCGATTTTCACGGATTACTCTGAACTTTAGAAAATTGCAAACATTTAAAATTTTTTCGGCGTCTTTCTGGAACTACATAATTGAAAACAGAAATTTTTCCTTCAAGTAAAATGTGTTGCCTAAAGTTAGATCTTTCATTAAGGTCATATACATCTTTTTGAAAATTGTATTTGTAGTTTTCGCGCAATATGTGCACTCTTAAAAAATTACAAAAACAAGGTTTTCTCAAAAACGGCTCTAATTTTTTTCTTTACACGTTTGGTAGGTGTTCAATCTCGCGAACAATTACAAGGAAACTCACCAGCAGGGTGCAGCCTCAAATTGTCTTTCCCCCGCGCGGCCAACATTCTTCGGCTGCCCCACCTTCAAAGTTTCTCACGGCTCTAGCACGTTTATACAAAAACATAAGAAATGAAACACAGATGTTCAAGGAACAAAACAATTCTCGTCAAGCCCTCTTTGCCGCAAGCGCCGAAGCGCCGCGCACCCCGTATTGTACTGCGGCCGGGGAAGGGGCGTAGGCCATTTACCCACCGCCGCGCCGGCGCGCCGGACGCGCGGCCCTTAAGCCATTAGCCGTTTACCTGCGCCTTTCTCAGTCTTCTTCGGCCAGACATATTTACAAACATTCCAAATATCGCTACGTGCCTCCAGCACCAATATTCGCGTTAATATTCGCCGACTACGAGCGCATCTGCTAGGCAGCCGCGCCCGCGCCCGCGCCCCGCCTTTACCGCCCTTCCAACCAGCATCGCGTTTCCCGTGAGAAAATACCAAACCTTGCTAATGAGATGCAGCCATCGCGGGCACAGCCAGTGCCGCCACAAGTCACGTGACGCACTTCAAAACATAACAACGAATAGCGAGCATCTCTTGTGGCACACTACGTCTCACCGTACATCATAGGCTAGCTGCAATTGTCACGTGACTCTCCCTCCTCTGCTTTCAGAAACATACGTTTCAATAAATACGGCAACTTTGCTCCCACGCGCCACTATCAGTCAAACTCTGCTGCCATACGCAGTGACTATCATGTCAAACTCTTCAGTCAATCTTACTACAACGTGAAACTATCAGTCAATTTCGCTGCTACTACGCAGGCACTTCAATGTCACACTTCAATGTCATTTCTACTATGTGAGACTTCTATATCATCACTACTACTACAACTGGTATGTCGAACTATCAGTCAAACTCTGCTATGTCAAACTTCTGAGTCATTTCTACTCTGCTGCTACTACGCAGGCACTTCTAAGTCAAACTACTATACCGCTGCTACAATTACTGCTCTGTTCACTACTATGTGAAACTACGCAGTCACATTTCTACGTCAAACTCTACTATTACGCAGTCACTCTTCAGTCAATCTCACTGCTACTATTACGCAGTCACACTTCTACGTCGAACTACTATTACTGCTGCTACAATTACTACTCTACTCGTCAGACAGCCTGCGAACGAGTCAGCTGTCCTTGCTCTGCCTATCAAGACTCCTACAATCAATCGGCGCGGCCAGCAGACCGCGATCTACGTTTGGGCCACCCGTGAATCGGACTTCACCTGGCCCAGTCAACAATACGGGCCGCTCCAGCAGCCGAGTACGCGCCCGTGGTGACATTCAGCCTACCAGCCGCAACATCCGCAGCCCATTTCTACCGACGGCACACACACTCAGCCGTCTGACCTGGGTTCGCGTTTGCTGTGCCTTCATCAAACTGTAAGTGTAAACTTCAAGAAAGAAGAAACCTTCAATCATAAACATTCATTGGTCCTCCGGCTTACTGCCTAACTACTTACTTGTAAAACTAATCAATATTTCAAGAATTAAATTTAATTTATTCACAAGTGCATTGCCTTTCATTTGCCCCTACGAAACAATCCCCTGAAACCTGATCTGACCCTGTATGTAGTCGCTTCGCAGTACGGACCTCATACCGCGCTGCATCCACTACAGTAGGGATAGTGCTAAACGTACCCTATGAGATGACAAACACCATATTGCTATATTCTATTGGTTTTTGAAAAATTGCAAAAATGTAATTTGTTTGACTTGTTTATCACGTCGTTAATATCTATTTATTATATTTACGAGTACATGTGCTTTAAACAATGTCAAGTAAAGTTTCTCGAAAACACAACCGTTTTCTGTCAAAAGTAGCTCAAATTTCGGCATTTTCAGAAACGCTCAAATGCCATTTTCTCATATATGGCAGCAAATTTTTTCTTCAAACTTTTGTACTGAATAGTGCTAATTACACTCTTTAATATGACGTAAAGTTTATTTTGAGTTATTTTTTTATTTTTTCGAAAATTACATTAATGTAATTTTTTGAAAGATCTCTCACATCTTTAATATGCACATTACCAGCAATTTGTCAAGATTATTACATTTGTGAGTGTAAGTGCTTTAAATAACTTCAAATAAAGTATTTTGAAAACTCAAAATTTTTTGGGAATATGAGCGTTAAATTTTGCAGTTTTAGTAGAGCTAATACGCAATTTTCTTTAAAACGTCACATAATTTTTAAAAGAAAATTGCCATTTACGGGTAAGTTTTTGTGTTCTTTAATATTCTAAAATTAATGTTTCCGTTCTATCAATAGTAAACCGAAAAATTAAGAAAATGACAAAAAAATGTACTTTTGGCGGTGATAGATGACAGCTGGCAAGAAAGAGTTAGTGGCAATTCCGAATAGCTAGGGAAGACCCAAGGAAATAGAAAACTAATATGGGAAAGTCTGTGTCATTCTGTAGCACCACTATTTCGTTATCACGGCCCGGCAATGAATTTTTTTGCGCCGAAAATTCGTCATTTTTTCGCGCAGCATTACATTAGCATTGCATTAGCATATCACTCCGTGTGTACGTACGTATACGGGAAAGTAAAAATACGTTTTTGTCTGCAGACGTGTGTGGGGGTTGGTACAGGAACTAAGAAACCTTTCAAAAATATTATTTTTATGTTAGTATAGTGTAACTACTCATATGTCATTTGGTTGAGGGGAACTTTTTACCATCTTATCAGGGGGTACTCTTTCAAGCATAATTTATGCGAAAACTGCTCGTTTGTGTTTTTATAAATATTGTGTATGCCCTTTTTTGAAGATCTGTCTTTAAAGAGTATTGGGAAAAAGTTTGTGTTGGCGATGTTATTTATGAATAATTATGCCCATCTAAATATGATTATTTAGACACAACATGATTGTGAAAAAATATGTTGGGAACATTTGTGTTGTATACAATTGCAATTGATTTTATTTGATTATGTTTTATACAATTTCATCCAGTAATGTTAATTTTTTTTCTCCTGAATTTTCTTTCCAAATGTCCCGTGACACAGTTTCATGCTCGCAAATGAACGAATTTGTTCTAAGAAGCTTGGGTTTTATTGTTTCGAGGAGAAGGAAATTAAGATGTCATCCATAAAAGAAACAAACATAATAGGAATTAGTGGGAGCCATCCACGTAATCGAACCTGAAATTCATGCTACGAGCGTCCCAAATTGAAATTCTTCTTTCGTAACAAGATGAGGCCTCTTAGCGACTTCCAAGTTTGGTCTTGCTAACATGATTATATAAAACTTTCAAATTAAACTTCCGCCGCACCGCAACAAACGCCCAAGCCATTAACAGCTTCTCGAAAAGGTCTTCGACAGCTACAAAGGGGAGCTGCAGATTGGTGCCAGCCGATGACGTCACTGCAGGTTCAAGGTCTGAGAGAAATGCCATAACGGAAAATCAATGGAGCCTAGAATTTAGAGCAGAATCGTAGACACTTTTGTGAAATATAATTATGTCAATTATATTAAATAAATTATTTATAAAATAATATTTCATTTTATCTTTTTCAATAAAAAATAATTCACAAATATCAGGTTTCTGAAATCCAGAAGTTGAGTATTTTTCATATACTTAGCATTGATATGAAAACAAGTGAACAAAAATGATTCAAAAAATTATCTTGCCTGAATTAATACTAAACTTTACTGTACTGAAAATGTGAAACCTGTTAAAAAATAAACAGTAGTTATTTAAACATTTGTATCAATTAATAGATTATAACATTTACTGTAGTAACTTACTGAGGTATTCATTAGGTTACTACACAAATAACCTCTGAAAAGGTAAGAAATTATTCTTTTAATTTATTTTAAACTTACAAATTTATGGTAAACTATACAGTGATTAGCACTCGCACAGTCATTGGCACCACTGTTACATTCTTTCCGATAATAAGTCTTTGGTGAACAGCAGTGACATCTTTGAACCTTGAATGGAATTGCTGTCCTCAGCCTGCCTTTGTGGTTCTGGAATTACCCAGTAAGAGTGTTCCGTTTTCTGTCATGGCTACTTGATACCTCGTGGTAGAACTGCCTTATGCTGAAAAGACTATTTCTTACGGTATGGCTTAAGCTACCTTCTTCAGAACTTGCTCTCTTTTGTGTTATTCTTGGATCCTCATTTTAAAACTTGCTTTGGGAGTCTCTACGAAGAATTTTTGTATGTAACCTGTAGTTATGAGGACTTGCAAACTATAGTAGTCACGTAATGAAGGGGTGCCAACAACTGTGTTTTAAGGTGGAATATTTTCAGATGGTGTTTTAAGATGGAATATTTGGCATTCTGTGTCAATAACTGCGTAAATTTCTTTCATTATATTGTACTTTTATTTCGACAGTGTAAACTTCAATACTAATTAATTATTCATGGTATATGTTTGCAACGTCAGGTATCAAATTGAACAGTCATTGACACCGGGTTACCAAGCCTCCATATTCAGTGCCGATCATTGTCGTATGTACAGTCATTGGCATTGCCAATGGATGTTATTAGGTCTGTATGCAGTACTTTTATTTCAGAAACATCGTAATGGCTCATGTTAAGTCGGGGAAGATTGAGATGAGGAAATAAAGAAGGAAATTGAGATATAATCTAGCTGAATTGGAGCTGGCCTTGCAAGACATTAGAGAGGAAGGAAGAATCTAAGAAATACAACATTACTAGGTCTACATTGCAATTTCGTCTAAGCAATAAATTTTCCAAATCTTCAATAGGACCATCTCTCATACCTGATGACTGAAGAAAAATTGCTATTAAAATGGATAACTGAATTCTGCCCGAAATTTTCCACAGAAAATTAGATGTTCAGTTTTTGGTTAAAGAATTCTTAACCATGAATAGAAGAGAAGCGCCTTTCAAAGATAGTATGCCAGGAAATGAATGGTTTAAGGCATTCTTTCGTCGTCAGATTGCTTGCAGAACATTGCTTTCACAAACTATTTAGGGAAGAAATCCGGCGAAACGAGACAAGAAGGTTGTACCAAGGTGCTCACACTTGAATTTCTAGAAACTGTTGGAATCGATCTCATAAGATACCCCAAAGCTAGTGATGGTTTAAATGTCGCAGAATTGTCACTTAAACCACTTATTAATACCATGAAAATATCCAATTCTTCCTCCAAAGTGGTCACCCAACAAAGCCATGCATCTAATAAGGATGGATGTAGTCACGTACGAACAGGCTTCACATGGTGCAAACAAACATTAACACACCTATACCCTCCACGTTAAGACTCTAAATTATATTACTGGTGAACTGGAAATTAGGTCATATTACATGAATAATTCTCCACTGCAAGAAATTCTACAATGGCCAAGCACACCAAAAAGAAAATTTAGAGAAATATTGGGAGAAAAAAGTACAAGTAAAAAAATTACATTTTTGTAATTTTTTGAAAAAACAGAAGGATAGAGCAACATGACATTTATATCATCTCAAAGAGTACATTTAGCACTATACTTACCAAGAATCTAAAGAAAAAATTGGAGCCGTTTTGAGAAAACCGTGTTTTTTTAATTTTTTAAAATTGCACATATTGCATGCAATATTGCGCGAAAACTAAAATTTTCAAAAGGTTCCTGACTTTCCCTCATGACTTTAATTAGAGACTCACTTTGGAGAACACATTTTATTTGAAGGAAAAGTCTCCATCTTCAATTTTGTAGTTGTAGGAAAGGCCTAAAATTCAAACTTTTCCATTTTTCGAAAATTGTGAGTTCTCAACCAACATGACACCCGTGCCATTCTCTTAAATGACCTTCAGACCATCCAACAAAACAATTTAGTTAAGATTGTTGGCGCTATTTTTTTGAAAAATTTGAAAATGTCTCAGGGACTTCTTGTAAATTACCTCCCAAAATTAAAATATTGGTTTAAAATTCAAGGAGCCGTAAGATAAGTCAGATCAATTGAGGAATATCTGTATTGCAGAAAATCGGCTGAACGGTTTAGTCACTAGCGTTGTTCATACACAAACGGAGAGACAGACGGACAGACGTTTTGCTTTCAATTGGTTTTTCCGTATCAAGGATCCACAAAACAGGGATTCTGTCATCACCATGTGTTAGGATATGTTTTTTCATAATTTATCAATTGGATTTATCCACTTTTTCGTTACCAGGGTCTGGGAATGATTTTTTTCTGACGAGAATCCGTCATTTTCCGCACAGTATTACATAACTTTCCTTATACTATAACTACGTATAGTATACGGAGAAGTTAAGATTGTTGAGAAGCAAAGGGAGCCAACAAGGAGAAATATTATTTTTGCTACAACTATTATTTTTCAGAATACAAGGTCATAATTAATTTGAATGTCAGAGAGAGCTCCAGAGACAGGAGAGTGCCAGAAAATGTCTTAACAGTGCCAATGACTATACAGTTTATAACTTAAAAGTTTTCATCCAGTTGACTACTTTGAAAGTACAATAACAAAAGTAAACGGTTTTTCTAGGTAACATTTCATTCATATTTTATTCATTGGATTTCATAAACCCACCTACCTTAACAAAATGGGCGCCACAAAATGTTTGTTTCGCAGGAGAAACCACAACGGCTGACGGGGCAACAAGAGGGGCGAAGATGAGGGAAGACTACGTCCTAATTAAGGCGAGGTTCGTGCGACCGGAGGAGGCAGATAATCCGCATTTGGGCGGTTATTAATATTTTATGAAAGACGGAAAGGCCGCTACAAAAACCCGTAAGCTGCGGGTGGGCCTCCGCCTTCCCTGTCCAGCCCCGCGCCGCGCCGCGCTGCGCACCGCGAGCCGCCGAGCCGTCCCCGTTCGTATGAATGAAACATGGCCGCCGCGCGTGACGTTTCGCAAGACGTATTTTCTTTCGCCTCTCATCAATATTGCATGAATGGCGGCTGCTGCTGCTGCAGGGGCGGCGGAGGAGGCGGATGCGTTGGGGCGGCACCTCGCGCCCCGCCCCCTACCGGCCGCAAGGCGCCATTTGTACAGCTATCACTCTTAGCCAACACTTCTATTCAGCGCGCGCGCTCTGCATTCTAGCGAGGAGCTTCGGTTTCTATTGTGAGCGCGCTGCTATGCGGGATGGAGTCAGAATTTATTGGAGCGATGGACAAGATTAAATCATTCATTGTTCGTTCGATTTAATCGATACTTTTATAAATAGCGAAAATTGTTGCGTCGCACACAAATTAAATTATTAATTTTTGCCAACTCGTAGATGTACGAGAACTAGGAAGTTTTATTCGTACACGTCAGATTTATCAACAAAAATTTTCATATCTCGTCGTAAAATATTTTAAAATAATGTCTTTATTGAAATTGTGCACCAATTGCATTAGTACAGGGCTGTCAGGCGCACGAGCACGCGAATAGGCCTTTGCAAAGGTTTAGGACACGCGGCGATATCAGCCTAGTGAAGTCAGTCGTGTCACAGGTGGGAAGCAGGAGTGAGGAAATTTCGTGTGAATGCGGCGATTTGGGTCAAACACACGGGTTGTTATTTCATAAAGAGACATTTTTATTAAATTTTACCACTTTTAATTGACATTTAAACAGAAACTGCAGTTCTACAAGCATTGATCATTACACCAACAAAACATTAATGCAAATTTGTACTTAGTGCTAGAGAATGCAATATTTAAGAACAATTAAACACTAGCTACAAATAACTAAAATGAATATTTTTAAAGAAAAAATGTAAATTAAAATGTATACTAAATCAAGATACGTGTTATATTTCATAATTTCAGAAAAACATTGACATTATTATTGAAAATAAACAAAATTAAATACTTTCGGCATATTAAACAAAGTGTAACACCTTCGCTTTCACTGCACATGAAGAAAAGAGCCCACTCGGACTGAAACTTGTTATGTCTTCTTGGCGTCCTGCCGTGACCACCTACTGTGCATCCCTGAGAAATCGGAGCGCGGGCTTCCCTTCGCCGCGGGCATTGCGTGCCCTTGCAGAGCGCAAGCGTTCTCGGAGCACGCAGGTGCTCCGTTTGACAGCCCTGCAAATATATAATGTCAATAAAAATTAGTACATTAATGTACAAAATAATATTAATATTGAAAGAAACAAACCTCTTTCGTTACAACTTTGCTATTCCTACAATCGAAGTGAGTGGTAATATGCAGTTCTTCTGCATCGAGTTACTCGGTACTGACTGTTTTCCTAGGTTTCAATGCGTTCTGTAAGGATAATTCCGCCAGTAGGCAACAGTCGGCACCGAAATGGTCAAGCAGAAGAAGCTCACTTCCAATGAGAAAGAGGTAATTGCCAACTTAGCACTTAAGGGCTATTTTGAAACAAATAGGTCGAATAGTTAACAAAAGCCACTCCACTGTGCAGTAGAAAGTTTAGAGAGGAATGTTCTACGAAATAATTGATACGAAAATCAATGTAACGTAGGTGGATGAACGTGATAAACAAATTGTATTTCAACACGTTCGTAAGAACCCTCGGTTAAGTGCTCCTCAAATACGCGTCTTACAATTAGTGGAAAATGTATCTAAAAAGATGTTTGATCTAACTGTTCGTTGTGTTTTATGGAAGAACAGGTTTCATGGACGAATAACGGGGAAGAGGGCCTTCCGTAAGCATGAAAAATCGCAAGAAAAGACTTGTATTTCCTAAGGAGCATGTGAATAAAGGAGAAAAAATTTGGACTGTGTAATTTGGTCTGAAGAATTTAAAATAACCCTCTTTGGGTCAGATGGGATGCGTCAGTTCTAGAGGAAGTCAAATTTAGAAGTGTGTTTCATGAATACAATTCCCACTGTGAAATATGAAGGTGGATCAGTAATGTTGTGGGGTTCTATTTCTTCTAACGGGGATTTGTACGATCCAAATTATGGATACAATACGGACATTTTTTGGACATATTTTCTAATAAGACACATAATTGAGGAGCACTTAACCGAGGGTTTAACTCTAGCAGGATTAAGTAAAAATTAAATACCTAAGAAATTAAAATAAAGGAGTTTGCGGCCGTCTTCTTTCCATGAAGGAGACTTGAAAGTTTCCTATTCGGCGGTAAATATATTCTGTTGAAGGAAAGATTTCAGTTTGCATATCTTTCCAAATAATTTTTAAAAGTATTATCTGTGTTTCTAATTTGTGAATAACCTCAACCATACTAGGAATACTACACGAACCTGAACGTGTATGATTTATTGTGTCAGACGATTGTGGTTATGACAGATACAATTTAATGACAAATTTTGTGGTTTGTATTGCCTCTATGCGTAAGGGATTAATCCAGTCTATTATACAGATAAAGAAATTAAATAAATAAATGTTAATATATAATTGAAAATAATGTATCTCATGGCTACATTTTTCTTGATAAAACACTAACAACACAGTTTTCTAATAAACATTGTTTTTTGAAGTTTTTTTTAAATTACTCATATTTAATATCGTCAAACGAAACGTATAATACCAATAATTTGGAAATAAATATAATAAAAATAACATTTTATATTTGATGATTTATTTATAAATATAATAAAAATAACTTTTTATATTTATTTGATTGCATACTTCAGAACACAGCATCATAAATATTTCAATAGGGGTACTACAAACCCTACTAACTAGAACAATGTATTTTAATGTTGTTTATTACCGAGAAATAAATACAGTTAAAAAGTCGAAATAATATTATTACATAAAACAGCACATTGTCTTCTGGTAATATTAATTTGAAATTTAAAATGCAGGTGACTGGTCTGTAAATAGAAACGACAA
>JAHLJT010002406.1:145511530-145609112 GCA_031308135.1 Acheta domesticus | reverse complement strand
TTTGACTACACTGCCGATAATCCGAAGACGAGCTAGCCAAATGTTCAGTCACTCTTGTTTATCAAAGAGACAGAATGAAAATGTGTCCGTGAATGTGTGAAACGCCACCTACTGTGCGTCAAGTGAGCATTGCAAGAGCGCGCGGGCGACCAACTCGGCGAGGACACTCCGCAAACGCGCGAGTTTACACAGTGCAAGCAACCCTGCGCAGAATTACACCCTGCCTACGCGCGTTCAAACCGGCGCAGTGGGGGATGAGTGTTAGCGCAAACCCGAAATTGCTGGCGTAAAACATTTTTTCCAGCAACTGGGTTGTTAACTCTTTAAAACACTCGGCGAGGAAATGCACCGGAAACGGCCTGCGGAAGATATCATGGAGCGGAAAAAATTAATGATACGTAATATTAAATATTTTCTGAGGCGTGAAAACGCAAGCTGTAGACCTCGTTGCTATTGTAACTACATAATAGAAGCACCGAGATCCTAAAATTCATGCGAGCTGATGGCGGGCAACAAATTTATGTTGAATAAAATAACGTACTCCTGTAAACAAAAAATTTAATTACGGTAAGAGATTTACGAAAAAATTGGCAAGGTTAACATAAGGGTATAGTTCTGTGAGCTTAGGTGTAATGGTCATTATGCAGAATCCAAATATATATTCTTTTGTAAACCCAAGAGAATTTTACCACTCAGGTCGTTCACGCCACTCAAACAAATTGTGTGGTTCAGCAATGATTATTGTAAGGGAAAACTGCAATTTTGAGAAGATTGCTGATTGATTTACTGATTATCGATCACTCGAGCGTCATCCGTTAGGGTCATTCCTATAAATTTAATCCATGTTACATTCCGGGAGGTAGCGCAGTTCCGCCTCCGCTGCAACGAGGGTTTCTGCACTGACCACCACTTCGGCTTGCGACGTTTTCCCCCTCCCGCTATTTCCCCAGCGAGGCGCTGTCCCAATCTAACCTTCTGACGTACCTCCCAAGGATCATGTCTGACAAGCTCTAAGCTTCCGACATATATGGTAGTGTAGTGAGTGAATTGTGTTTGTATGTGAGGGGCGACAATTATGAGGAAGGAAAGACAGCGCGAGGTCTGTGACCCATTTATTAGAGCTCTGTTCCGTCATTCGGCTGGTATTGATCGAATAAACCATGGAAAAGTACCGGTCAGAAAAGCCGGCAGCTATAATTCTCTTACAGAAAGGAGCTGAATCTGATCAAGCTATGTAATTAGCGTCGAAAATCCGTCACCACTGGGGCACTTACGAGGCTGAGGTACGGCAATTTTGCCACTGATCCATTGCGGGTGGTAAAATTGTATCTTTTCATGCTCATGAAGACTGAACATTCGTTGCAAGTACTATAATAATTACAGAAAAGTATGTAAATATTGCATATTTGGCATTCTTTGCAACATTTTAAAATACATTTTAAGAAAAATGTATATTTCAGTGAAAAATAATTACTATTATCATGATGGTAATGCCAATGAGAGAAAAGTAGGTTTTGAATTCAAGTTACACAGAGAAGCAGGAGCTATTTCTTTAACATATGTGCTAACTGAAGCAGGTGTGCCATGCTAGTTTGAATTTCGGAAATAGTGCAGCTTTGGGCGCGGTGAGCAGGTGGCGACATGTGACCGCCTGTGGCGGAGATCTTCCTGGGGTTTCTCGCCCTCCGCTGGCTTCAGCCGCGCTCCTACGGCGCTCGTTGCCAAAGCCAACGGCGCGGCGCGGCGCGGCGCGGCGGCGTAAGGCGCTTAGCGGGCGGGCGGGCGGAGGTGGGGGGAGCAACGGCGCGAGTGGAGACGATGGTGACGCACGGGGATGTAGTACGCGGGGGATATCCGGGATGAGAGGCGCCAGAAGGGACAAAAAGGGAGAGAGGGAGGTGATTGGTGCAAGCAGACCCCGGGTGGAATGCGGTTTAGGTCAGAGTGTCGAAGACGAGAAGGCGAAGGTAAAACAAGTGGAGGCTAAACGGCAGAAGCAGGCCACAACAGTGAAAAAGTCAGAGAGAAGAAGATGCGAAGAAAGCAGTTGATGTCACGGTAAAGGAAGCGTGGAGGTTCATGGGAAGGGGTGGAAGTAGACGGGTGGAGGCATCGGGGTGGTGGCGGGTGTGATGGAGTTGGAGGAAATGGAGGGAACGGAAACGCAACAAATAGAGGGGGCAGAAGAGAGAAATGAGAGGAGGAGGCGGGGGAAGATGTCGAGTGTGATGGAGTGGGAAGTGGAGAGGACGGAGATATGCGAGATGAAGAAGGATGAACACGACAGGTCGTAGGAAGTGGAGAAAGTAGAGGCGGAAGCGTAATCACGGCAGTAGCGATGGATGCTACGGCTACAAAGACGAGGGGGAAGATGTATTCTTCTCCGTCGCTTCGATTCAATTATTAAGATAACTTGGGAATAGCTATGCATTAATAAGGACGAAGCTGGGTTTCTTATTTTTATGAATGCATCGTTTTGCATTTTAGAGAAAAAACATTTTCAATATTAAAAAAACCTTTTAAAAATTAAATTTTTCATACAATTGGAAAAAAATAATTTTTTACCACAAAAAGGCGAAAAATATTTTATCAAATCATCTAAAAATTATCTTGAGGGATGAAAGGGAAAATGGTTCCACATATCATAATATTAATTAATGGGGATTGCTCCAGAATTACTGTGACAGAATATTAGCTCACGTGGTAAGGTTCTTAGTTGTGAGTCCCCCCACCAGAGAGTGGGACTCTTTGCTCTGGATAGCGATAGTATGCTTAATAAAATAATAAAATAATAATAATAATAATAATAATAATAATAATGCTGTCTGTCGTGAATGACTTTAGCAATGACATCTGCATGAAGTTTGGTCTTGACAAGTGTGCAAAAATCAATTTAAAAAGAGGGAAACTGACAACATCTGAGAACATTGAAATTGATACGCACACTGTGATTCAAGATCTTGAGCCAGGTAAAACTTACAAATATCTGGGCATTGAAGAATGTGAAACCATCTCGAATGACAGAATGAAAGAGAGAATTCGTAGGAGTATTATAGGAGAGTGAGACTTGTCCTGCAGTCCGCTCTGAATTCCAGGAATAAAATATCTGCAATAGGAAGTTTGGCGGGTAACCTGTAGCCGAATACAGTTTTGGACTAGTGGACTGGACTGAGCAAGAAATTCGCACCATGGATCGAAAAACCAGAAAACTGCTAACAATGCATCATGTTTCCCACCCTCGAGCTGATATACATAGACTTTATGTGGCACGTAAGGAAGGAGGAAGAGGCCTCAGACAAATTGAGGCCTCCTGGCACAACGCAGTTGTCGGGTTGGGGAAGTATGTAGTCAGCCATCAAGACGACCCTCTAATGAGGCAGGTCATGAAATCTGACCGAAGAATGGGAAACAGAGGCATTGTTAGTGTAGCAAGAAACATTGCGAAGAAAACTAGGCAAGACACGTCGAATAACACAGACACTGAACTTCTGATGCTGCTAAACATGAAGTGTGAGACACAAAAGATGTTAAAGAAATCGTGGAAGACAAACCACTCCACGGACAATACTTGAAAACGAATGGACAGGTTCAGATCAATAAAGATCAATCATTTATGTGGCTTAAAAGGGGAAGGATGAAGCCAGAATTCGGAAGCACTTGTAATGGCTGCCCAAGATCAGGCCTTGAAAAACACGACATTATGAATAAGCGGTTTTTCAAATTTCCCAAGATGACAAAATGGCCGCATTTTCCATGAGCAAGTAGAAACCATTGATCATATTGTCTCAGCTTGTCCAATCCTAGCAAAGACCGAATACCTTAAAAGACATGACAGGGTGTGTAGCTACCTCCACTGGCAGATCTGTACCGCCCTCGAAGTTCCAAACACATGCCCCAAGTGGTACGAACACTCACCGAAACCGGTGACGTCTGTTGGATTGTTGTACGATATTGTACGACCAACAAATTCAAACTGATCGCACGATAGCGGCAAACAAACCGGATATAGTGATCCGGGATTTGGCGTGTTTACTTATCGATGTTGCTGTACCTTGCGATCAAAACGTCGTTACCAAGGAGGCAGAGAAACGTCTTAAATACAAGAGTTTGGAATCGAAATCAGCCGAATGTGGGGCGTAAAAGCACAGGTCGTCCCGATAGTTATCGGAGCTCTGGGATTGTTCCGCAAAATTTGAGTAAGAACTTGTCTAAACTCCCAGGTAATTCAAAGGACTGGAAAGTGCAAGAAATAGCTTTATTTGGAACAGCCCACATTTTGCGCAAGTATTGTAGAAGGGCACTGACAGTCACCGGATCTGCTTCCTTAGGTAGCTGGTTGCAACCTGGAGTAGATTTTATATTCAGCCGACTCATAAGATCTTTAGTCGTGATGTAATGGAATAATAATAAAAACATAATTAAAACATTATATATATATATAATATATATATATAGATATATATATATATATTCAATACTCTGCACAAAATTAAGAAGAGAGAAATAGAGATAAAAGGGACGGGGATTCTTGTCCGGGAATGGGCTCCGGCTTTAATCATGCGTACACTGGAAACTGTGATTAACCAAAATTTTCCTTTTATTACACAATAATTATTGGGTGGCCTTTAACGTTTACGTTAGCATTCATTCTGTTCCCTATCCTAAGGGTAACTATATTTGAAAAAAAAAAAAACCTACGATACAACATCAACATTCTCCAAGGGCTAAATGCCTTCCCCTCCCTACCCTTCGTTCTACCCGTGACACTCCAACCTGAATAGCGTCTGCATCCGCTCACTCCTTCGCTGGCGAGCCGGCGCCGGGCGCCGCACTGCTGCGTTCTGGCCTCTTCGTACCACCGAGGAGCCGGTGGAGGGGAAGGGAGTCCTGCGAGGTCGCCCTGGTTCGCTTGTTCATCCGCTGCTTGTCCACGCGTCGTCCGCCGCCGGGCCCTTCGGGGATATTCGTTGGCTTCGGCCGCGTTCGGGAGACCGACAGCCCCTCCGCCACCCTGCCCTCACCCCACTCTCGGCCGTTGTCGTGCTTCTAACGTTTGTAAAACGTTGCTACTTGCGTTCGCCTGCGATTTTAACTTCGGCATTATTATCGTCGACTGTTCACCTGATTTACCATTAGTCAGGTCGACTGCGGATATGTACTGTTCCGTTTCTTCTCCTAATCCCATTCACACCACGTGGATCTCATTTACTGCAGGCTGCACCCCACTACGATCTTATGGCCGCTTCGTCTTGTTTCACTCCTTAAACTGCACTTCCAACATTCGTCACTCAGTTTCTTTAACCAACACCTTCCCAGTTCGGTGGCGCAACACTTACGTGCATTCCTCTCTCCGATTAACAGTCCGCATCGCGTCACCCGTCTTTATCCGATGACTATCTTTTCGCCACCCATCGCAGGTCCGTACTCTATGATCTTTTTCTCCGCCACTGTCGCCTCGTGGCCGCTGTCGTGCTTCTCGCGAACCGACTCCGGGTCCTCGCACCCGACTCCGTGGTGCGCTGGCCGGTGCCGCGCAGTTCAAATTCCTACATGCGCCAGAACGCATTGTTATCACGTGAGTGATAACAATTCGTTTCAATATATATATATATATATATATATATATATATATATATATCAATCTCTATAAAAGTGGTGTACAACATTACTTTACGATCATTCAATGTTCTTGCCCATCAAAAAATAAAGTATTGTTTAACTAGATGAATATTTAAGTATAGTTCTTGAAAAAAGAATGCAAATTCAACAATATAATATTTTATTTACTTTCATTAAAACAAGACGGGTTGACTTTGTAAATCATTGAGTTCAAAGTAGCCAGTTGGACGCCGAGTAGTACATTTTACTTTCCCATATACGCACGTATATACAAGGTATATACATAGTAAATGGAATGTTAACTCTCCCTTTACCCAGAAAAACTCTTATTACAGGACCCTAGTAACGAAAAAGTGGATAAATTCAGTTGCTAAATTAAGAAAAAATCCTCTAACACGTAGTGCAGCCAGAATCCCTGTTTCGTGGCCCCTGATATCTAAAAGCCAATGAAAATAAAACATCTGTCTGTGAACAACGCTAGCCACTAAACCGTTCAGCCGAATTTCTCCAAAAAGGATATTCCCAGATCGATCTGACTGATCTCATGGCCCCTTGAATTTTAAACCGACATTTTCATATTTTTGGGGGGTACTTTACATGGAGTCCCCTGGGATATTTTCAAAATTAAAAAAAATGGCGCCAACAAGTTTGATGAAAAATTGTTGTTGGATAATCTCCTGAGCATTTAAGAAAATGGTGGAGGTGTCAAAACCCTAATTTTTCGAAAATTGAAAAAATTCAAATTCTTTCAGCATCTTCCTACAAATACAATTATAAAGATATTTTTTATTAATGAATTGTGTTAATAAAAAACAGATCTTCAAATAAGGTCGTGTTTAATTTTTCAAAAACGTAAGTATTTTTGAAAAAAAATTGTGTCAAGCATAGACATTTTTAAAATTTTCTTTCAACCATTTTTTCTTAAAAAAACAGAAAGTTTTGTGATTAAATTGGGACCTGAGATAGCATTCAGGAAGCCTAAGAGAATGATGCAGGTTTCCTGTTCGTTGAAAAGTGATTTTGCAAAAATTGTAAATAATTAAAAACATTTCAGCGTCTTCCTACAACTACAATTGTAAAAATACAATTGGTTTTCTTAACGAAATGTGATCATCAAAAACAAATCTTCAAATAAGGTCATATTAAATTTTTTGAAACTATGAGTAGTTTTTCCATAATTTTGTGAAAAACATAATAACCAAACTCTGAATTGACTACGCTTTGTTTTGGCGTCTTCTTCAAACAACTGCGAAAATACAACTTTTAATGAAATGTATTTATCAAAACTACATCTTCAAACAAGGTCCTGCTCAATTTTTTGAAAATACAAGTAGTTTTTTTATAATTTTGTGACAATGGCTCGCAAATTTACTGCGCTTCAGACAGCTGGGTGCGTCGTATATTAGAATTTGCAATTTTGTATAAAATTTCTTTGTTGGTTTCTTACATTCGACCTTTTGTTATACTTTCACACATTAATCTTTTAGAAATTATTTATTTTGAAATATTTGAAATAAAAGTTTCTAGCTCTTTAAGGGAGTATCGGCAATGTAGAGAATTCAACAATGGAAATCCGTTCTGCGCTCGCGAATTTCTGTGAATTGTGTAATTGTTGTGACTTGATATAGCTGTATAAATATGAGTTATGATTGCCAAATTTATGTTGATATTTCAAATAAAAATATATAAATAAAAATAAAAATATACAAATGAAAATATGAAAATATTTAGTTTTCGCGCCCAATACTGTACCATTCGTAGTGAGTAGTGTATTTTTGCATGGTTTTGGAATACTCTTCTCGAATCACGGCTCTATGAAGTGCATTTTTATTTTGGCCGAGGTATCAAGTTTCTTTTTCCAATACAAGCTTACAAAACTTTTGTATTGTATTTCTATGCAGTTGTAGATTTCACATAGTCCTGACAACACTGCGATGGAAACAGTTGTTCGCTTCTTGGTTGAATTGAACGAATAATAAGACGTTAGTAGCGCAGAAAGTGCAATATTTCAATTCTACGAAGCTGTTTCCAATAACGCGGGAACGTATGTGCTTTTGTAGCACACTAGTTTAATTTCTCGTATACATGAGATGAACCATGGAGAATGTGTTGTCTGAGAAATCTATTTTGCTCAATTTGAAGTTTATTGACGTTGCAGATAGATGCGTTGGTCCAGATGGGGCATGCGTACTGCATTAAGGGTCTGACTATTGCTTTGTAAAGTGTAACGGCATTTGTTAAGGATAGAGAGGTTTTGAAGTTGATAAGGGGTTTTAGTTGGGCAATTTTTATTTTTGCTTGTTGTTTTAGCGTTATGTGTTTTTGCTGTGTGCGCGCCGACTACTCAAACGGCGCGCCTCAGCAAAACGCAAGACTCGGTCAAGAGGGCGCAGCACAAACGCGCTGCGCACTGACCGTAGCGTAGAACTCGATTTCCCATTTGCCCACCGGGGTATAAAAGCCCGGTGGACAACGGGTCAGCGAAAGTCAGCTACCAGTCGTCAACCTGTCAGCGACGAGGTCTGCCACGCGTCTGCCAGAGATCAACGGAGGGCCAGCACACGCAACCGCCAGTACGAGCCAACCGACCGAGTCTACCGACCTCGTCACGCGGAGGCAACAGCGATCCACAACGCCACTGCCTCGCCGCCCCGGGCGCCGGCCCCGCCGCCGCCACGACGCTCTGCCAGCGACGCGGCCACTCCCCGACCTCACCACTGCCGAGCGGACGGCCCCGCTGCCGTCGCCACGTTCGGCTAGCGACGTTTCCGCCTGGCATCGCCCGGGTAGTGCTACGGCCTCACGCTGTCGCGGGTTCTACCTGGCCCCCGCGCTCCAGCCTCTCGGCACCTGGGCGACGGCTCCGCCGCCGCCACGACTCTCAACCGGCGACACTACCTGCTCGCCGCGGCCGTTGTCACGGCCCCACACTGCCACTCACCACGGCCGTCAGCCGTAAAAAACGGATCCTTCGGCTCACCCAGTTCGCCTCCCGAAGACCGTTGTATTTTTATGTTGTGGAAAATAAATGTTGTGAGAAACGGAGTTTTTCTTCTGATTGTAAAGACACAACAGTTTTCCAGTTGAGTCGTGTTGAAGTTCAGCCCGGTATATTTTACTGTTAGTTTTGTGGTGTCCATAGAATTGTGTGTTTATTTATATGTAATGGAGGTGGGTGGGCAAATGGTCTTAGAGAGAATATTTTAGTAGTTGATTTAGTTGGGTTAAGTTTGATTTTCCACAATGTTGACCAATTGTCTATTTTATTTAGGTGATGTATCCTATCGGTAATTGTCTTAAGTGAATGGCTGGACTTGTAAATTGCGGTATCGTCAGCGAATGGTGCAAATTGGGTTTGTTTTGTATTGGGTATTTCTGCTCTGTATATATTGAATAAAGTGGGTGAGAGTGGTGATCCTTGAGGAAGAACTGCTAGTATTTTGTGGGGATTGGAGATGTTATTTTCTACAGATACTGTGAAAGATCTGTCGGCTAGAAAAATATTGATTTTAACTAAGTAGGTTGGTGTTTCCATTGTTCGAAGTTTGTATAAAAGTCCTTCGTGCCATACTCGGTCAAACGCTTGAGAAATGTCGAGAAATGAGACTACTGTATGGTGTTTGTTTTCATGGGCTGTATGGATCTATTCTGAGAGTCTGAGTAGTTGGTGTGCTGTTGATATGTGTTTTATAAAGTCAAACTGGTGGTTTTATCGTTTGCCAAGGGCTTTTTTGTGGAAGATTTTTAATTATGTTTTTCACTTCATTTGGGGCTATGAATTTTATATTATGTGGTACATCATAGTTCGGGGCTGAAACTGTTTGTAGTATCATGGCATGGTCCGGATGGGTTGGTATGTTGTTGAGCGTAAATGAAGTTTCAAAATGATCGGCAAGAGCTTCAGGTTTTTGAAATGGTGCAAATTTTTCTCCCGTTATCGTATTTAGAGGTGGGATGCTATTTTTCTGTTTTAGAATTTGTTTTGTGAACTGCTAGAGAGAATTATTGGTTGTGCTTAATGACTTGATAATTTTCTTGTAGGATGAGCAGTGAAATTCATTAAGAGATTTCTTGTAAATGAATTTAGTAGGTTCAGTTCTTTCTTTAGCTGTGGGTTTCTGTTTTTGGTCCATAATCTTCTGGTTCTGTTCCTAGTGTTGATTATTGTTTGTATTTTTTCTGGCAGCATCTTGTTAGTTGGTTTGTGGGTGATGAAGGGTCTATTGGATAGTAGTTGTTTAATAGTGTTGGTAATTATATCATTCAAGTATGATATTGCTCTTTCTATTTCGAGTGGGGTGTTTAGATTGTTAAACTTGGTGGATTTATTTGTTATTTTCCTGAATTCCTTCCAGTTTATATTGTTGGTGTGTAGTATGCGAGTGGGTGGATGTGGGGCGGGGAAGTAGCGTGTGATTATGGATAAGTGGTCAGAATTAAGTTCGAATAGAGGATTTGAATAGAAAGTATTCTGTGTCTTAGTGATTGCGATGTCCAAGATGTCTGGGTGTTTGTTCGTGTCGTATGGGTAATGTGTTGGTGGGATTAAAGGTCTTCAATTTAGAACAGTAATTAGCTTTAGTAAGTGACGAACGGTATTATTTGTAGTTCTACAGCCCCAGTTGGCGTTTTTTTGCGGGTCAGATCTCCAATGAGTAAGACGGGGGTGTTCAGTTGAAATAATGATTCAATATTTGTGTGTTGTATTTTTATTTGTGGTGATATATATGCTGCAATCAGAGTTAGGAGTCTATTGTTTAATGGAAATGTAATTGGTGTTGTTTCTAAGCCAGGCGTATTTGGGAGGTTTACTTGTAAATATGGAACAGATTTTTCGATAAGGATAATGATTCCTCCTCAGTTCCTATTTGGTCTGTCAGTTCTGAGTATATTATAACTCGGCATGTTAAAAACAGTATTGCTTATAAGGTGGCATCCCGTTGTGCAGGCTATTTTTATGTGTTTGGCTTTCAGGAAATAATTCACTTAGTTTTTAATTGATTACGCTATTTTCATTCCAATTTAGTAGATTTATTTTGCTAAGATGGTGTACTGCCATTATTATTATTATTATTATTATTATTATTATTATTATTATTATTAAAAAACGCTGAGATTGAGTTTTGAATATTGGTAATGATTGATGGAAAAATAGTGTTTATTATATTGTGATGAAGTTAACTAGTGAGTGCATGAGCGAGTTATTCTTTTTGATTAGGAGTATGGTTAATTGGTTGCGCAGAGTTTTGGTTATAACTGTGGATATGTGGATATGTGGGGTTCTACTGGGCTGATTAATCTCATACGTGAAGTTTGCAATATGACTGTTTGATGGAAGATCTGGGAAGTTGAGAGTCGGTGGGGAGTGGGTGGAGAGTCCGGTTGGAAGAGGCCTGCTATAGTTTTCTTTAGTTTGGTATTCCTTCCTTGTGCATTTGTTGGGGGGTTCTATAAGTTTTCTGTCGTACGGACATTCGGCAGTTCGTATGTCCGCACGGTGGGGACCCTTGCAATTCTTACAAATAAGTACTTGTTCCCGTTGGGGATAATTTACAGAGTAGTAATTTTCTGCACAGAAGATACATGAAATTGTATGTTTGTATGTATTCCAGAAAATTGTATGTTTGTGTTTACTCAAAGTCCAGACAGCGCAGACATTGGACAGATCTTTTGCTTTTTGTCTTTTTGAGATTTAAGACTCAAATTACAAATTTATTTAATTTGGAATACTGATTCAATACTGTGTCGGCCGTCAAATTCTGCGGCTACCACGGGTATGGGGATGTTGTTTTTTATACATTCTTATTAGAAATAATTAGAATTGCTGTGTTCGGCGCACTGGACACTACACTTCTCACTGTCAACTAATTCTTGAGAACTTTAATACAAATACTTGTACTTGTCGAAACAGTACTTTACTTTCGCTGTTACTGATCAGAGCGGATCTCGATGTGTATCCTACCGCTGCTCGGAGCGAACTGAGGGAACATGCTTAAGCACAACTGCAAATTTTCTAATTGTAGTTATCACGTTAGGTGTGGTTTTGCACACAGGTTTGGTTCATAAAAATGTCCGAATCTACGAAAATATTTAATTTCTTGGAAAAATATTTTGATGATGTTATTTTCAGTTTTTGGGTGAAATTTATCTGAGGTAACACTTTAATTTCATTTACAGGACGATTATAGTTTTCAGTTCCGTGGATTATTATTGATGGGATTTTATTATTTGTTATTAGTTTTATTTATTTGAATATTGTTATTAGTTGGTTCTTTGTTTGAAGTAGTCTGTATCTGCTAGACACTGTAACGGCGTAGTCCACATGATCACTGTCGTGGTGCCTTTTGAACCTCTTACGTTCTTCTGATTCAGTAGATTGAGAAGTACTCACATTATTTGAAACGCTGGTGTTGCTGTTGGCTGTAGCTCGCGCCTTTATTTGCTGGTCGCTCTTGCTGCGGGAGCCGTGATGGTTGGGATGCAGGAGCAAGAGCGTATGACCGTTTTGTTGGTAATTGGTGGTTGATATAGCAGTAGGTATTGATGATGCATTTGATGAAGTTGGTTGAGTTTTTCAATATCCATGTCTTGAGAAATTGTTTCGTGCATTGCTTGGGAAACCAGAGTACCGGTTTCTGCCATGCTGACATCGTGACCACTGGCATTTTCCATCACGAGAAGTAGACTGTTTACACACAGTTGAGACTGATTACACTATACAGTAGAAGTCCACACTTACAGTAAATGAATTGGCTGCTTAATGCTGTAATGCAGCATTTTTGGCAGTGGGCCGTCCCCGAACTGGTGCGGCTTATCGTTACGCGCCAATCTAGGTTAACACCTAGATTGTTTTGAACTTTAGCACTGACTTCTACTTCTGAAAGCGATAAGGTTTTAGACATGCGAAGCGCTCGGACAGGTGTTGCCTCTCAGATTGGACCCGGATTACGTTGTTGAGCATTATTCTTCAAAATACGACTTTTATGATCGTCCTCTCTTACAGTTTTGCATTATAGTTCTTTTGAGTGCCCCCTCTTCATAGCATGAGTGCACAGAAAAGAGAAGCCGAAATCAATGTAAAATTAAATTAAGGAAAATACCGAAATTATCTTTCACGATAAAATTAAGGGAAATATTTCATTTTCTGTGAATTTTTATCTCAACGCTCAGTAATATTGGAATGGATTCTCTCGCACAGTACCCGGTTTATAATGCTGTAAACCACATTTCGGGGGATGGGCGCTTGCAGTTGGGTCAGAGGCGTATCTAGGTATTCAGGTGCCCATGGCAAGCGTAGAAATTGCGCCTCTGTCAAGATACTTCAAATTAGGGTTGTTGTTATTTGTTTTAGCGGGTAGCGCTCCATGTGTCAAAATAGCGCCCCATGTGAGTGGCGCTGAAGGCACCTGCTATGTCTGCCATACCGTAGATACGCTTCTGAGTTGAGTGCTACATTAAATCAATTTTCAGTTTTCAAACAATTATTATTTACCAAAGTGCAGAGATTTCCCACGTGTACAGGTTGTACGAGTGTCTACTTATAAGTATACATGAACAAATACTTAGGTAAGGGAAAGGACAGTCTTTCTCTAGTCTGAAACATCTACAGATGTGATAGCAGAGGCTTCAACTCTCGGCGTCAGTATTTATTATCTGCCCGGGAGACGCCCTTCCTAGGCACAGTTGTCAAGTTGTCGCTTACCCGACAGCCAAGTACTTGATTACAACTGCCTTAGATTTTTTAAATATGGCCCAGCTATTAAAAAATATAAAAATTCACAAGAGTTCCGAAATGAAGTTTTAAGATTATTTTCGTGTCTGTGTCGGTGTTCTACAACCAGTTAAACAGTTCTTGTAAATCCGGGTCCAACCGGTTCCCCGCTATTTACACCACAGTCCCCTCAATTATCCTTCAAATGTGACCGAATTATATATTTAATAAACTTCCAAAAACTATTATCTTCCTTAGCGTGTGATATTCAAAGGATTCGAAATCTTTAAAAAAATGATAATTTGTAACTATATTCCAAAGCCAAAAAATTACTGGGAGTAACAACATTGTATTACAAATGTATAATAAACACTTAAATAAATGCACAGAATTGTTGCAAAAATTTTCAAAGTATATTTCAAGTCCAGGTGGACTGTCCAAGCCCAGGTGAGAAAAAGGTTTTATTTTTTTAACTGCAGCCCAGTATTCGAGAAAAATTGAAAGAAATTCACAATAATTTGTGTTTTGGGGAAGAACTTTTGTTGATTTTCTCGAGTCAGTTCCAGGATTCTAAAACACGGTTGTATAAAAACATATTTTTTGTTATTTTTTCAAAAATATTTTTTGCGTTGAATGTGCACTACTGAGAAAATATAAAAAAAATGTTTATGATAGTTATAACTGTTTTGTTATTTAACAATTTTTTCAGGTCGAATAAAATAGCATTAAATAGTCGAAAAAAATCAAATAAACTAGTGTTGCTACAGAATGCAACAGACTTTCCCCGTATTGGTTTTCTATTCTGGGTCTGTTTCAGCTAGCTTTTCGGCATTGCCACATCGCATTCGTTGCCAGCTCCCCATCTATCAGCGCACAACTACATTTTTTGTGATTTTCTTAATTTTTTTTTCGTTCCCTATTGTCAAACGAAAATATTATTTTAGATATTAAAGAACACAAAAACCTACCCATGACATGGCAATTTTCTTTTAAAATTCTGTGACGTTTTAAGAAAATTGCGTTTTTAGCTCTACTAAAACTGCAAAATTTAACGCTCATATTCGCCAAAAAATTTTGAGTTTTCAAATACTTTATTTGAAGTTATTTCAAGCACTTCCCACTCACCATGTAAATCTTGACAAATTGCTGGTAATGTGTATATTAAAGATGTGAGAGATCTTTCAAAAAAATATATTAATTATTTTTGAAAAAATAAAAAATAACTCAAAATAAACTTTACGACATATTAAAGATGTAACTTAGCACTATTCATTCAAAAGTTTCAAGAAAAAATTGCTGCCATATATGAGAAAATGGCATTTGAGCGTTTCTGAAATGCCGAAATTTGAGCTACTTTTGACAGAAAACGGTCGTGTTTTCGAGAAACTTTACTTGACATTATTTAAGCACATGTACTCGTAAATATAATAAATAATATTAACGACGTGATAACAAGTCAAACAAATTACATTTTTGCATTTTTTCAAAAACACTAGAATATAGCGATATGATGTTTGTCATCTCAAAGGGTACGTTTAGGCACTATCCCTACCAAACTTGTAAAGAAAAAAATTAGAGCCGTTTTTGAGAAAACCTTGTTTTTGTAATTTTTAAAGGATTGCACATATTGCGCGAAAACTACAAATCAATTTTCAAAAAAATGTATATGACCTAATGAAAGATCTAAACTTTAGGCAACACATTTTACTTTGAAGGAAAAATTTCTATTTTCAATATGTAGTCCAGGAAAGAACGCCGAAAAAATTTTTAAATTTTTGCAATTTTCTAAAGTTCAGGTAATCCGTGAAAAATCGGACATATGCCAGCTTACAAGTGCATGTTACTCTATTCTTACAAGAAATTTGAAGAAAAATTTGGAGCCGTTTTGAGAAAATTTGTGAAAATGTCCGGGGGGCCTTCATGTAAAGTAACCTCAAATTGTAAAGAATCGTTTTCAAAATCTCAAACTTTTGACTAGAACCAGATCGACAGGGAATATCTTTTTGGAAGAAATCGTACGTATGGTTTAGCGCTAGCAGTGTCTATCAGACGGACGGACTCACGGACTGGAACAGACAACGTTTTCCTTTCAATTTGGGTTTCGTATCAAGACCTAGACACAGACAGACGGACAGACAGAGGACGACAGGCGGAACGGACACGCGGACGGACAGACGGACGGACAGACGGACGGACAACGGACGGACGGACAGACTGATGGACAGACGACGGACAGACGGAACGGACAGACGGACGGACAGACGACGGACAGACGGAACGGACAGACGGACGGACAGACGACTGACGGACGGACAGGGACGGACAGACGGACGGACACCGGACGACAGACGGACGGACAGACGGACAGACGGACGGCAGACGGACGGACAGACGGACGACAGACGGACTGACAGACGGACGGCACAGACGACGGACAGACCGGACAGACGAACGGACAGACGGACGGACATTCCGCGCTGAGCCAGCGATCAGTACACATCGTGCTCCGCACAGCTCAAAACGTTTCAAGCTGGAAGCAGTGCAGTATCAGTGACTTAAAGTTTGTGTTCACAACCAATTAATAAACATCACAATTGTAGTGAGTTCATCTAAGTTGGGCTACTGATTTTTAATATAAATAGCAGTTTTCAACCCACCAAACTCTGACCTAGGTCAGGGTCGAGCATAGGGGAGCCATGGCGCTCCTCTACAACACAGCCGAAATGGAAGTCACCTACACCAACAACCAACACGGGGATCAACACGTCCTCGCAGATTCATCAGGCACCTCCCTCATTCACATCAATGGACCCAGCCAGAACCCGCAGGCAACAATCCCCGAACTTGGAAACGGTACTGCAGCCATCGACCCAACCACAAGGCTCCAGTAAGGTCAGTCATATCGACGCGGCCAGCGGCCTGCTCGAGGCCAAGCAAGCCACGACCTCGCCAGCATCAAACAGTAACGGTGTAAAGCGGGGCCATGGTGACAGTGTTCCCCAGGCGTCCATCAAAAAAAACATCCAGTGGTAGTGAATATAATGTACCTGTTAGTAATAGATATGCTCCTCTTGAAAATAATAGTGACCAAGACAAAAGATTCACTATCTAGACGACGAGGAACACACAAATTGAGAATAAAAAATACCCCCCATATTAGTGAAAGATATTCCGAAATTAATATTTCAACAAAGAGATCAAAAAGCAATTACCACCCAATTCACCTCAGATACGGTTAACAACAAATAAAGTTATCCTTCAAGTACAATTAAGGACTTTAGAAAGGCTATTAAATATCTATTAAGCACAAATAGACAATTCCATACTTATAAGGATCTTATGAACAAGAAATTCTCATTACTTTTCAAAACATTCATCAGTCGGTAACTCAGGCAAGAGATGTAGGATGATTTGATTAAAAAATACCCTTCATTGATCAGTGTCACAAGATATACAAAGACAATATCCCCATTCCGGTTATTGCACAGAGTTTGACGGACAACAAAGTATTGAGGAAGTGCTAAAAATTAATGCAATTTGTAATCTGTGTGACAAAACTGAAAAAAGAATTAAAACAAATGTCCCAATACAATGTTTAAGGTGTCTGACTTGGCCATACAAGAAATAACTGTAATAATGAAATTGTATGTGCATTCGTGGCAAAAGACCATTACACACAGTAAATTGTCCACAAAAACGTAACTCCAACATGTCCAACTGCAAGGGCCCGCACCGTGCGGACGTTCGGTCCGCAGAATGTAATTATTTTCAAAAAAATTTTAGACAGCAACAAAATCAACCCTAAACCTACTACTCCCAGGAAAATTCAACACCAACACCTCCGTCTATACACTCACACTACTACGCATTTTCCTAATCTTCGATCTAATCGAACCATAACCGATACTTCAACGTATCAAGAAACCCACCACAAACCAGCATAACAATCAAAACACACACCAAATGTAAATAATAAGAATAATAATAACAACACTACTCATACTGCACACTAATAGTCAAGAGCATTACAATTATTTAATGGACATAATAATAGTATCATTCCAACCATAATAACAGTATTCAAAATTCAATCACATCTTACTTTAATAACAATAATGCCAGAACAGTGTAATGAAGAATTAATCCTACTAACGGAACGCTAATAACATATCAAACAACAAAACGAACTAAAATATTTCTAAAAGATAAGGATACAAATCGCATGCATCACTGAAACGCACCTCAGCGCAGACAAGACATTCAACATACCAGCATTTAATGTAATAAGAAAAAGACAGAGAAGATCAAAAGGGGAGGAGTACTTATACTCGTTGAAAAATCAATTCCATATATGATAACAAGCATACCTCACACCCAGGGATAGAACAATCGCTATTAAAATCCCTATAAATATAGAATCACAACAATAATATCAGCATATAAACCACCCCATATTAAAAATGAAAAATACCAACATAAATTACCTTCTTCAACAGAATACGCCAATGATTCTACTAGGTGATTTGAACGCAAAACATGTTAATTTTGGGTGCAGAGTTTCCAACAATGCAGGCTCTCAACTACTCAAATAATAATAGACTTAAACTTGAACATACTTACGCCCATACGAACCAACTCATTTCCACACGACAATAGAAAGCAGCCAGATACGTATATTAGACATAGCAATTGCTAACACAAGCACTGTATATCATTCAACCCTAGTATTCGAGATGGATTCAGACCATCTTTCAGTTTTAATAACCACCAAAATTATACCTCCCCCACATGCTCCAACTCAAAACTAAACACCCAAAACATAAATTGGGAAACATTTAGGAAAATAAGTGAGAGCCAAGACACCACCACAATTCAAAATATTAATCTCCCTGGAAATAGAAAAATCAGTCATGCAGATAAACGAATAATAACAAACACAATGAAACACTTACAAGACACAAACCTACATATTCTTTTAAACAGACAAAACCAAACTAACTACCCAAAGAGGATAATAGCAATAATCACACACGCAATAAAACTAGAAGGCTATGGAGCAAGAAGAAAATTCCCAACTGAAAAAAGAAGTAAATCTCCTCAATGAAATCACAAAAAGAGCAATAAATATACCACCCAAAAATCCTTTGACAGCAAATAGAAACATTAAATACATCAAACAAATCACTATGGCTACTCAAAATGTCTTCTATCTAAATAAAAAAATAACCATGCGCCCCTCAACACGACACAAGGTATAAAATATGCTCCCCAAGATAAGGAGAAGCACTAGTCAACATTCAAGCCTAATAACACACCCGTACACCCAGACCACCAAGCAATAATTGATTCAATGGAAGAATCCAAAAATGACGTCCCACAAAGATTAAAATTCATTTCACCTACTGAGTTAAAACCTCAATAAAAAATTGCTTAAAAGAAAATCTCCTGGACATGACCTAATTAGGAACCAAATATTAAACTAGTGTGCTACAACAGCACTTACTTTCCCGTATTAGAGGAAACAGCTAAGTAGTACTGTAATATTGCACTTTATGCGCTACTAACATCTTTCGCTTGGAACTCACTATTTCATTGCAGTGTTGTCCGAACTATGTGAATTCTACAACTTCACAAAAATAGAATGCAAAAGTTTTGTAACCCTGTATCGGAAAAAAGGAGTCTGATATCCTGGAATATAGAAATGCCTTCCATTGGGCCATGATTAGAAGAGTATTTTAAAACCATGCAACAAATTCTCTACTCACTACAAATGGTACAGCATTCGGTGGCAAAACTAAATATTTTGCCTGCAAATATCAACATAAATTAGACAATTATAACTCCTTTTCATACAGCTCCATTAGGTCACAACAATGACACTAATTCACAGATATTCGCGAGCGCAAAGTGAATTCCATTGTTGCAGACCCTGCATTGTCGCTATTCTGAGAGCTATTAATTCTTTTTACTTATTTCAAATATTTCAAAATAAACAATTTCTAAAATATTAATGTGTAAGTCTATAACAAAGTTCGAATGTAAGAACGAGAAAGAAATAATATACAAAATTGCACATTCTAATTTACGACGCATCCAGCTGTCCCGAAGCGCAGTAAATTTACAGCGGCCTATTACGTTTGTCACAAAATTAAAGAAAAACTACTCGTATTTGAAAAAATTAAGCATGACCGTATTTATTTTATTTATTTATTTGTCAATATTCGGAATTGCCACATACTCTTTCTTGCCAGCTACCATCTATCATCGCCAAAAGTACATTTTTTTGTCATTTTCTTAATTTTTCGTTGTTCCTATTGGTAGAACAGAACATTAATTTTAGAATATTAAAGAACACAAAACCCTAGCCGTAAATGGCAATTTTCTTTTAAAAATTATGTGCCGTTTAAGAGAAAATGGCGTTTTAGCACTACTAAAAATGCGAAATTGAAGCTCATTTTCACAGAAATGATTGAATTTTCAAAATACGTTTATTTGAAGTTATTTGAAGCACTTACACTCACAAATATAATACTCTTTACAAATTGCGGATAATGTGCATATTAAAGATGTGAGAGATCCTTCAAAAATTTACATTGATATAATTTTTGAAAAAAACAAAAAAAAACTCAAAATAAACTTCACGCTATACTAATGAGTGTAATTAGCACTATCCGGTTACAAAAAGTTTCAAGAAGAAGAATTGCAGCCATATACGAAAAAATGACGTTTGAGCATTTCTGAAAATGCCGAAATTTGAGCTACTTTTCACAGAAAACGGTAGTGTTTTCGAGAAACTTTACTTGACATTATTAAAGCATATATACTCGTAAATATAATAACGTAAAAAAATCGCGGATAATGTAAATATTAACGACGTGAGAGACAAGTAAAAAAATTTACATTTTTGTAATTTTTGAAAAAAACGACCTATAAAGCAATATGACATTTATGTCATCTGATAGATTACATTTACCACCAACCCTACCAAAAGTTAAAGAAAAAAATTAGAGACGTTCTTGAGAAAATCTTGTTTTTTGTAATTTTTTAAATTGCACATATTGCACGCAATATTGCACGAAAACTACCAAAATTGTGAAAAACATTTACATGACCTTTATTAAAGAACTCAATATGCAGAACAAATTTTATTGAAGAAAAAATCTCTATCTTCAAATTTGTAGTTGGAGAAAGACGCCGAAAAAAATTCAAACTTTCACAATTTTCGAAAATTCAGAGCTGTACGTGAAAATCGGACCTATGCCATGTTAAAAAAGTATTTTCCTCTAATCATGCAAGAAATTTAAAGAAAAATTTTGGAGCCGTTTTTGAGAAAATGTTGAAAATCCCCGGGGGGCTTCATATAAAGTACTCCCAAATTTTAAAGAATCTTTTTCAAAATCACAAAGCTTCGACTAGAATCAGATCGACTGGGGAATATCAATTTTGAAGAAAATCGATCGAACGGTTTAGGCGCTAGCGTTGACCACAGACGGACAGACGGACAGACGGACGGAATGCCGTCAATCGATTTTTAAGTATGAAGAAGTAACAAATCATGGATTTTGACCACACCACGTGTTAGGGGATTTTTTTTTCTTAATTTAGCAACTGGTTTATCCACTTATTCGTTTTCACGGCCCGGCAATTAATTTTTTTCCGCCGAAAAATTGGCCATTTTTTCGCGCAGCATTACATAACATTCCCTATACTACGTATATCACTCCGTGTATACGTACGTATACGGGAAAGTAAAATCTGCCCACAACCACAATCGCATACATAAACAACATCTATAATTCATCATTCAGACTAGGCTATTTCCCAAGAACTTGGAAAATATCAAATATATCCTAAACCAAGCACAAATCATAGCCTTACAGCGAATTACAGACCAATAAGTCTCCTCCCGACTTTATCTAAATTATTTGAAAAAATAATTTAAAAAAAATCAATAATCATATAACAAAATCAGAAGCTATTCCAAACCACCATATTGGTTTTAGAAACCGTATCTGAACTGCACATCAATTGCTAAGGATTACTGCCTTCCAAGATAAGAAACACACAATAGTAACACCCTTAGATGTATCTCAAGCATTTGACAGAGTCTGGCACCCCGGATTAATATACAAACTGAAAACAATAGGAACATCTAAATACTTACTAAATATTATCACACAATTTATAACAGGACAGATCCTTCATAGTAACCATAGATAATCATAGCTCCAACCCACGCGCTATAGAAGCAGGACTTCCACAAGGCTCACCCGTATCCCCAACACTATTCAATATTTACACAGCAGATATCCCCATCACACGCTACACACAACTTGCACAGTTTGCTGACGATACAGCAATATTCACATCAAATTGCACACTGACATATAGCAGCACAAAAATTCAACAACATTTGAATAAAATTGACGAATGGGCAATAAAATGGAAAATAAAACTAAATCCAAATAAATCCAAATCAAAATTTTTTTCATTACGACCATTCTCTGCCCCCCACCCATTACTATTAAAACAATAGTCAAATAAACTGGAATCTCATCAAACCAACCTATAAAATACTTAGGTCTAAATCTTGACACAAGACTGAACTGGAAAAAACCACATCAACATTAAAAACACAACAGGCTAAAATCAAATTAATCCAACTCAAGCCAATACTTAATAAAAACTCCAAACTTTCATTAACAAATGCAATAACACTATATAAAACTATAATAAGACCTATAATACGCTTCTCCCATCTGGACAAATGCTGCAACATCCAATGTAAATAAAATACAAATAATACAGAACAGATTCCTCAGAATAATCACCAACGCCCCATGGTTCATTTCAAACCATCAACTCCATAGTGAATTAAATATAAACTCAATCATCCATCAAATAGCACGCCTATCCAATAATTTCTACTCTAACATAAACTCAATAGATCAACTCAAACAATACAATTTAGCCTCAACAAACAACACACAGACCAGATTAAACGATAGATACCCGTTCGATTCCTTCCTAAAAATATTCTCAGACAATTGTGATCAGTAGATACTCTCATGAGTAATCTATCCCATTGTAGTAGCAATAGTAGAACTAGGTTAAGCATAGTTTAAGTTAGTAGTAAGTCATCAATACATATGAAAGAGTGTTTTACTGATCTATGTACAACCAAACAAGCAATAAATAATTAAAAAAAAGACGGACGGACAGACGGACGGACAGACGGACGGACAGACGGACGGACAGACGGACGGACAGACGGACGGACAGACGGACGGACAGACGGACGGACAGACGGACGGACAGACGGACGGACAGACGGACGGACAGACGGACGGACAGACGGACGGACAGGACGGACGGACAGACGGACGGACAGACGGACGGACAGACGGACGGACAGACGGACGGACAGACGGACGGACAGACGGACGGACAGACGGACGGACAGACGGACCGACAGACGGACGTTTTCCTTTCAATTAGTTTTTCGGTATTAAGGAGTTATTACAAAACAGAGTTTCTGGCTACACCACGTGTTAGTGGATTTATTTTCTTAATTTAGCAACATTTTTATCCACTTTTTACTTTCCCGTAAACGTACGTATACACGGAGTGATATACGTAGAATAGGGAAAATTATGTAATGCTCCGCGAAAAAAAATGGCCAATTTTTCGGCGGGAAAAAAATTCATTGCCGGGCCGTGAAAACGAATAAGTGGATTAAACCAGTTGCTCAATTAAGAAAAAAAATCCCCTAACACGTAATGTAGCCATAAACCTGTTTTCCAGGTCCTTGATACCGAAAACCCAATTGAATGGAAAACGTCCATCTGTCCGTTTGTGAACACTGCTGGCGCCTAAACCATACATACGATTTCTTCCAAAATAGATATTCCCCGGTCGATCCTGATTCTAGTCGAAGCTTTGAGATTTTGAAAAAGATTCTTCAAAATTTGGGGGTACTTTATATGAAGCCCCAAATTGCTCCAAATTTTTTCTTTAAATTTCTTATATGAATAGATTTAAAATACACTTATTAACTTGGCATAGGTCCGATTTTCACGGATAACTCTAAATTTTCGAAAATTGTGAAAGTTTGAATTTTTTTGGCGTCTTTCTCCAACTACAAATTGAAGATAGAGATTTTTCTTCAAATAAAATTCGTTCTGCATATTGAGTTCTTTCATAAAGGTCACGTAAATGTTTTTCAAAATTTTAGTAGTTTTCGTGCAATATTGCGTGCAATGTGTGCAATTTTAAAAAATTACAAAAACAAGATTTTCTCAAGAACGTCTCTAATTTTTTTCTTTAAACTTTTGGTAGGGTTGGTGGTAAATGTAATCTATCAGATGACATAAATGTCATATTGCTTTATAGGTCGTTTTTTCAAAAATTACAAAAATGTAAATTTTTTCACATGTTTCTCACGTCGATTATATTTGCATTAGCGGCGATTTTTTCACATTACTATATTTACGAGTACATATGCTTTAAATAATGTCAAGTAAAGTTTCTCGAAAAACACGACCGTTTTCTGTGAAAAGTAGCTCAAAATTTCGCATTTTCAGAAAACGCTCAAACGCCATTTTCTCATGTATGGCAGCAAATTTTTCTTCAAACTTTTGTAACGGATAGTGCTAATTACACTCTTAGTATAGCGTAAAGTTTATTTTGAGTTGTTTTTTTTTTGAAAGAATTACATAATTGTAATTTTTTTCGAAGATCTCTCACATCATTAATATACACATTACCAGCAATTTGTAAACATGATTATATTTGTGAGTGTATGTGTTTAAATAACTTCAAATATGTATTTTGAAAAACTCAAACATTTTCTGGGAAAATGAGCTTCAAATTTCGCACTTTTAGTAGCGCTAATACGCAATTTCCTTTAAAATGGCACATAGTTTTTTAAAAGAAAAATGCCATTTATGACTAGGTTTTTGTGTTCTTTAATATTCTAAAATTTAATATTTCCGTTCTATCAATAGTAAACCGAAAAATTAAGAAAATGACAAAAAAATGTACTTTTGGCGGTGATAGATAACACCTGGCAGGAAAGAGTTAGTGGCAATTCCGAATAGCTAGGGAAGACCCAGGAAATAGAAAACTAATATGGGAAAGTCTGTGCCATTCTGTAGCACCACTATTTCGTTATCACGGCCCGGCAATGAATTTTTTTGCGCCGAAAAGTCGCCATTTTTTCGCGCAAGCATTTCATTAGCATTGCATTAGCATATCACTCCGTGTATACGTACGTATACGGGAAAGTAAAAATACGTTTTTTGGCTGCAGATGTGTGTGGGGGTTGGTACAGGAACTAGGAACCTTTCAAAAATATTATTTTTATGTTAGAAGTATAGTGTAACTACTCATATGTCATTTGGTTGAGGGGAACTTTTTACCTTCTTATCAGGGGTACCCTTTCAAGCATAATTTATGCGAAAACTGCTCGTTTGTGTTTTTATAAAATATTGTGTATGCCCTTTTTTGAAGATCTGTCTTTAAAGAGTATTGGGGAAAAGTTTGTGTTGGCGATGTTATTTAAGAATAATTATGCCCATCTAAATATGATTATTTAGACACAACATGATTGTGAAAAAATATGTTGGGAACATTTGTGTTGTGTACAATTGCAATTGATTTTATTTGATTATGTTTTATACAATTTCATCCAGTAATGTTAATTTTTTTCTCCTGAATTTTCTTTCCAAATGTCCCGTGACACAGTTTCATGCGCGCAAATGAACGAATTTGTTCTAAGAAGCTTGGGTTTTATTGTTTCGAGGAGAAGGAAATTAAGATGTCATCCATAAAAGAAACAAACATAATAGGAATTAGTGGGAGCCATCCACGTAATCGAACCTGAAATTCATGCTACGAGCGTCCCAAATTGAAATTCTTCTTTCGTAACAAGATGAGGCCTCTTAGCGACTTCCAAGTTTGGTCTTGCTAACATGATTATATAAAACTTTCAAATTAAACTTCCGCCGCACCGCAACAAACGCCCAAGCCATTAACAGCTTCTCGAAAAGGTCTTCGACAGCTACAAAGGGGAGCTGCAGATTGGTGCCAGCCGATGACGTCACTGCAGGTTCAAGGTCTGAGAGAAATGCCATAACGGTAAATCAATGGAGCCTAGAATTTAGAGCAGAATCGTAGACACTATTGTGAAATATAATTATGTCAATTATATTAAATAAATTATTTATAAAATAATATTTCATTTTATCTTTTTCAATGAAAAATAATTCACAAATATCAGGTTTCTGAAATCCAGAAGTTGAGTATTTTTCATATACTTAGCATTGATATGAAAACAAGTGAACAAAAATGATTCAAAAAATTATCTTGCCTGAATTAATACTAAACTTTACTGTACTGAAAATGTGAAACTGTTAAAAATAAACAGTAGTTATTTAAACATTTGTATCAATTAATAGATTATAACATTTATTGTAGTAACTTACTGAGGTATTCATTAGGTTACTACACAAATAACCTCTGAAAAGTTAAGAAATTATTCTTTTAATTTATTTTAAACTTACAAATTTATGGTAAACTATACAGTGATTGGCACTCGCACAGTTATTGGCACCACTGTTACATTCTTTCCGATAATAAGTCTTTGGTGAACAGCAGTGACATCTTTGAACCTTGAATGGAATTGCTGTCCTCAGCCTGCCTTTGTGGTTCTGGAATTACCCAGTAAGAGTGTTCCGTTTTCTGTCATGGCTACATGATACCTCGTGGTAGAACTGCCTTATGCTGAAAAGGACTATTTCTTACGGTATGGCTTAAGTTACCTTCTTCAGAACTTGCTCTCTTTTGTGTTATTCTTGGATACTCATTTTAAAACTTGCTTTGGGAGTCTCTACGAAGAATTTTTGTATGTAACCTGTAGTTATGAGGACTTGCAAACTATAGTAGTCACGTAATGAAGGGGTGCCAACAACTGTGTTTTAAGGTGGAATATTTTCAGATGGTGTTTTAAGATGGAATATTTGGCATTCTGTGTCAATAACTGCGTAAATTTCTTTCATTATATTGTACTTTTATTTCGACAGTGTAAACTTCAATACTAATTAATTATTCATGGTATATGTTTGCAACGTCAGGTATCAAATTGAACAGTCATTGACACCGGGTTACCAAGCCTCCATATTCAGTGCCGATCATTGTCGTATGTATAGTCATTGGCATTGCCAATGGATGTTATTAGGTCTGTATGCAGTACTTTTATTTCAGAAACATCGTAATGGCTCATGTTAAGTCGGGGATGATTGAGATGAGGAAATAAAGAAGGAAATTGAGATATAATCTAGCTGAATTGGAGCTGGCCTTGCAAGACATTAGAGAGGAAGGCAGAATCTAAGAAATACAACATTACTAGGTCTACATTGCAATTTCGTCTAAGCAATAAATTTTCCAAATCTTCAATAGGACCATCTCTCATACCTGATGACATGAAGAAAAATGCTATTAAAATGGATAACTGAATTCTGCCGGAAAGGATTTCCACAGAAAATTAGATGTTCAGTTGTTGGTTAAAGAATTCTTAACCATGAATAGAAGAGAGCGCATTTCAAAGATAGTATGCCAGGAAATGAATGGTTTAAGGCATTCTTTCGTCGTCAGATTGCTTGCAGAACATTGCTTTCACAAACTATTTAGGGAAGAAATCGGCGAAACGAGACAAGAAGGTTGTACCAAGGGTGCTCACACTTGATTTCTAGAAATTGTTGGAATCGATCTCATAAGATACCCCAAAGCTAGTGATGGTTTAATGTCGCAGAATTGTCACTTAACCACTTATTAATACCATGAAAATACCAAATTCTTCCTCCAAAGTGGTCACCCAACAAAGCCATGCATCTAATAAGGATGGATGTAGTCACGTACGAACAGGCTTCACCATGGTGCAAACAAACATAAACACACCTATACCCTCCACGTTAAGACTCTAATTATATTACTGTGAACTGAAATTAGGTCATATTACATGAATAATTCTCCACTGCAAGAAATTCTACAATGGCCAAGCACACCAAAAAGAAATTTAGAGAAATATTGGGAGAAAAAAGTACAAGGAAAAAAATTACATTTTTGTATTTTTCGAAAAAACAAAGGATAGAGCAACATGACATTTATATCATCTCAAAGAGTACATTTAGCACTATCCTTACCAAGATCAAAAGAAAAAATTGGAGCCGTTTTTGAGAAAACCGTGTTTTTTTAATTTTTTTAAAATTGCACATATTGCATGCAATATTGGCGCGAAACTACTAAAATTTTCTAAAGGTTCCTGACTTTCCTCATGACTTTAATAGAGAACTCACTTTGGAGAACACATTTTATTTGAAGGAAAAGTCTCCATCTTCAATTTTGTTAGTTGTAGGAAAGGCCTAAAATTCAAACTTTTCCATTTTTCGAAAATTGTGAGTTCTCACAACATGACACCGGTGCCAATTCTCTTAAATGACTTTCAGACCATCCAACAAACAATTTAGTTAAGATTGTTGCGCTATTTTTTTAAAAATTTTGAAAATGTCTCAGGACTTCTTGTAAAATTACCTCCCAAAATTAAAATATTGGTTTTAAAATTCAAGGAGCCGGCTGAACGGTTTTAGTCACTGGCTTTGTTCATACACAAACGGAGAGACAGACGGACAGACGTTTGCTTTCAATTGGTTTTTCCGTATCAAGGATCCACAAAACAGGGATTCTGTCGTCACCATGTGTTAGGATATGTTTTTTTCATAATTTATCAATTGGATTTATCCACTTTTTCGTTACCAGGGTCTGGGAATGATTTTTTTCTGACGAGAATCCGTCGTTTTCCGCACAGTATTACATAACTTTCCTTATACTATAACTACGTATAGTATACGGAGAAGTTAAGATTGTTGAGAAGCAAAGGGAGCCAACAAGGAGAAATATTATTTTTGCTACAACTATTATTTTCAGAATGCAAAGTCATAATTAATTTGAATGTCAGAGAGAGCTCCAGAGACAGGAGAGTGCCAGAAAATGTCTTAACAGTGCCAACGACTATACAGTTTATAACTTAAAAGTTTTCATCCAGTTGACTACTTTGAAAGTACAATAACAAAAGTAAACGGTTTTTCTAGGTAACATTTCATTCATATTTTATTCATTGGATTTCATAAACCCACCTACCTTAACAAAATGGGCGCCACAAAATGTTTGTTTCGCAGGAGAAACCACAACGGCTGACGGGGCAACAAGAGGGGCGAAGATGAGGGAAGACTACGTCCTAATTAAGGCGAGGTTCGTGCGACCGGAGGAGGCAGATAATCCGCATTTGGGCGGTTATTAATATTTTATGAAAGACGGAAAGGCCGCTACAAAAACCCGTAAGCTGCGGGTGGGCCTCCGCCGCCCGGCCCTTCCTGTCCAGCCCCGCGCCGCGCCGCGCTGCGCACCGCGAGCCGCCGAGCCGCCCCCGTTCATATGAATGAAACATGGCCGCCGCGCGTGACGTTTCGCAAGACGTATTTTCTTTCGCCTCTCATCAATATTGCATGAATGGCGGCTGCTGCTGCTGCAGGGGCGGCGGAGGAGGCGGATGCGTTGGGGCGGCACCTCGCGCCCCGCCCCCTACCGGCCGCAAGGCGCCATTTGTACAGCTATCACTCTTAGCCAACACTTCTATTCAGCGCGCGCGCTCTGCATTCTAGCGAGGAGCTTCGGTTTCTATTGTGAGGCGCGCTGCTATGCGGGATGGAGTCAGAATTTATTGGAGCGATGGACAAGATTAAATCATTCATTGTTCGTTCGATTTAATCGATACTTTTATAAATAGCGAAAATTGTTGCGTCGCACACAAAATTAAATTATTAATTTTTGCCAACTCGTAGATGTACGAGAACTAGGAAGTTTTATTCGTACACTCAGATTTATCAACAAAAATTTTCATATCTCGTCGTAAAATATTTTAAATAATGTCTTTATTGAAATTGTGCACCAATTGCATTAGTACAGGGCTGTCAGGCGCACGAGCACGCGAATGGCCTTTGCAAAGGTTTAGACACGCGGCGATATCAGCCTAGTGAAGTCAGTCGTGTCACAGGTGGGAAGCAGGAGTGAGAAAATTTCGTGTGAATGCGGCGATTTGGGTCAAACACACGGGTTGTTATTTCATAAAGAGACATTTTTATTAAATTTTACCACTTTTAATTGACATTTAAACAGAAACTGCAGTTCTACAAGCATTAATCATTACACCAACAAAACATTAATGCAAATTTGTACTTAGTGCTAGAGAATGCAATATTTAAGAACAATTAACACTAGCTACAAATAACTAAAATGAATATTTTTAAAGAAAAAATGTAAATTAAAATGTATACTAAATCAAGATACGTGTTATATTTCATAATTTCAGAAAAACATTGACATTATTATTGAAAATAAACAAAAATTAAATACTTTCGGCATATTAAACAAAGTGTAACACCTTCGCTTTCACTGCACATGAAGAAAAGAGCCCATTCGGACTGAAACTTCTTATGTCTTCTTGCGTCCTGCCGTGACCACCTACTGTGCATCCCTGAGAAATCGGAGCGCGGGCTTCCCTTCGCCACGGGTATTGCGTGCCCTTGCAGAGCGCAAGCGTTCTCGGAGCACGCAGGTGCTCCGTTTGACAGCCCTGCAAATATATAATGTCAATAAAAATTAGTACATATAATGTATAAAATAATATTAATATTGAAAGAAAACAAACCTCTTTCGTTACAACTTTGCTATTCCTACAATCGAAGTGAGTGGTAATATGCAGTTCTTCTGCATCGAGTTACTCGGTACTGACTGTTTTCCTAGGTTTCAATGCGTTCTGTAAGGATAATTCTGCCAGTAGGCAACAGTCGGCACCGAAATGGTCAAGCAGAAGAAGCTCACTTCCAATGAGAAAGAGGTAATTGCCAACTTAGCACTTAAGGGCTATTTTTGAAACAAATAGGTCGAATAGTTAACAAAAGCCACTCCACTGTGCAGTAGAAAGTTTAGAGAGGAATGTTCTACGAAATAATGATAAGAAAATCAATGTAACGTAGGTTGGATGAACGTGATAAACAAATTGTATTTCAACACGTTCGTAAGAACCCTCGGTTAAGTGCTCCTCAAATACGCGTCTTACAATTAGTGGAAAATGTGTCTAAAAAGATGTTTGATCTAACTGTTCGTTGTGTTTTATGGAAGAACAGGTTTCATGGACGAATAACGGGGAAGACGCCTTCCGTAAGCATGAAAAATCGCAAGAAGAGACTTGTATTTCCTAAGGAGCATGTGAATAAAGTAGAAAAAATTTGGACTGTGTAATTTGGTCTGAAGAATTTAAAATAACCCTCTTGGGTCAGATGGGATGCGTCAGTTCTAGAGAAAGTCAAATTTAGGAGTGTGTTTCATGAATACAATTCCCACTGTGAAATATGAAGGTGGACCAGTAATGTTGTGGGGTTCTATTTCTTCTAAGGGGATTTGTACGATCCAAATTATGGATACAATACGGACATTTTTTGGACATATTTTCTAATAAGACACATAATTGAGGAGCAATTAACCGAGGGTTTAACTCTAGCAGGATTAAGTAAAAATTAAATACCTAAGAAATTAAAATAAGGAGGAGTTTGCGGCCGTCTTCTTTCCATGAAGGAGGCTTGAAAGTTCCTATTCGGCAGTAAATGTAGTTCGGTTGAAGGAAAGAAAGGTGAAAAATAAGGCATCCGTTTTTACTTTCCCGTATACATACGTATATGCGTAGTATAGGGAAAGTTATGTAATGCTGCGCGAATTTTCGAAAAAAAAAAATTCATTGCCGGACCGTAATACATGTATGTATGTACATGACATGTATAAATTCATTGCTAAATTAAAACTAGTTGTGCTTCCAACGCACATACTTTCTCGCTCTGCTTCTATATGGTCCTTATTGCTATTCACTACTTCATAAACAAGCAAAAGTGTATTATACCAGCAAACCTTTTCGGTACCGAGACCCGACAACCGAAACTCAAAGTCAACGAACCGGCACTTATACCACTACTCAACAACAACACCGCCTCTGTCGAACAGAGCCATGAAAGAATAGAACCAACCTATAAAATGGTAAATGCATGAATAAGAAACATTTGATACGATGGTATACGCTTTACAAATACATGAAGAGAAGTAAAAATTGTTAAAAGTTAAAAATTTGAACAAATATATACAGACATTTCCAGGACATTTATCGCAATTACTTATATTTTAGTCAAACGTAATTCTATCGATTTATCATTAAGAGCCGGTAATTTTCAACATGCGAAAAACATCTCTTTCAAACATGACCAAGAAAGGCAGCGATGAACCACATTACGAAGTATTCGTAAGATTAGAAAGTAATAATTTCGGAACCGTTAGGATATGTAAGTTCATCGCATGCCTTCTGGTTATATTGTATTAAAATTTAACGTTAAAATTTTACTTAAATTGTTCATACAGATATATACTAGACAACGGTTTATTTGACATGTCATACGCTTCAGAAATCGAATAACAGAGTTGAAAAATTGTTTAAAACACGCAGTTAGGGAACAACACAGACAAGTCCTGTCTATTTATCTGCATTGATTCTATTCGTGAGTAGAAGTACTTTAAATGATTTTCAATAAAATATCTACACTCTTCAATGTTTTTTCTTGCAACATTACATTCATCAAATTAAAATCCCCCTCGGGGGATCGAACTCGGCACCTTCCCTTATTGAAGATCTCAATCCGAAGGTGCATTAACCAGCCGCGCTACGGGACCCACATGCGGAACAACTGCTTATATTTTAGTCAAAACATAATTGTATCAGTTCTATCATTAGGAAGACGGTAATTGTCAACATGCTAAAAACATGTCTTTCAAAAAACATGACCAAGAAAGGCAGCGGTGAACGGCTTACTCCACATAATTTATCCGATGATCGGCATTTGGAAAATAACTACTGCCATTCTATAGCACCACTAGTTTATTATATATTTACCGTCCCTTATTACACACGTGCAGAAAAATTTAAAGAAAAAATTTGGAGCGGTTTTTGAGAAAATTTGTTTTTGTTAATTTGAATCGCAATTTACGCAAAAACTACTCGTTTTTCCAAAAAAATGTACATGACCTTATTTGAAGTGCTAATTTTGTACAACCGACTTTGTCTGAGGCGAAAATCTGTATCTTCAATTTTGCAGTTTTTAAACAGTTTTTTGCAATTTTCAAAAAATTGGGCCTATCAAGAAAATGATACCTACGTCATTCTCTCAACGCTCTTCGCACTATTCAACAACAAAATATAATCAAAAAATGTGAAGCCATTTTCTTTTAATTTACAAAATCTCAAAATGGGCTTTATGTAAAGTACCCCTCAAATACTAAAATATCGGTTTCAAATTCAAGAGGCCTTGAGACGAGTAAAAACGATCGAAGAATATCAATTTTGAAGAAAATCGGCCGGACGGTTTTCGGCGCTAGCGTTGACCACAGACGGACAGACGGACGTTTTGCCGTCAATCGATTGAAGAAGCAACAAATCATGAATTTTGACTACACCACGAGACAGAGGATTTTTTTTCTAAATTTAGCAACAGGTTTTATCCACTTGTTTGTCACCAGACCATAAGACCAGTCACCATAAGAGATTTTCTGGCGAAAATTCCCCGTTTTCCGGCGCACGATTCCATAACTTTCTCTTCTTACGAAGTATTCGTAAGGCGAGAAAGTAAAAAATCCTTCAACACGTCGTCAGAATCCCTGATTTTTGCGTCCTTCATACCGAAAATGCAATTGAAAGCAAAGCTCGTCCGTCCGTCCGTCCGTCCTTATGAGTACATGTACTTAAATAATATCAAGTAAACTTTCTCGAAAACTCAACCGTTTTCTGTGAAACCTAGCTCAAAATTCCTCATTCTCAGAAACGCTCAAACGCAATTCTCATAAATAGCTCTAAACATTTTTCTTAATTTTTTTGAAAGGATTGTGCTAATTGCACCCTTTAAAGTTAATTTTGGGTTATTATTTGTTTTTTCAAAAACTACACAAATGCAAGTTTTTTTTGAAACACCGTTAATATGCACGTTTCCCACAATTTGTAAACACTATTGGATTTGTGAGTTAAAGTACTTTAAATTACTTCAAATAGAGTATTTCGATAACCCAACAGATTCCTGTGAAAAAGAACTTCAGGTTGTAAAGTGTTATTGTATTTGTAAAGTGCTTGAAATGACTTCAAATGACGTTTTTTTCGAAAACTCGAAAATTTTCCGTGAAAAAGAGCTTCAAATTGACGCATTTTTACTAGCGCTTAAACGCAGTTTTTTTAAACGGATACATTTTTTTAAAAAAAATGCCATTTTGGACGAGGTTTGATTGGCTTTAATATTCTAAAATTAATATTTCCGTTCTACTATTAGGAAACCTAAAAATAAGAAAATGTAAAAAAAATGTACTTTGCGCGGCGATAGATGGTAGATGGCAATTTTGAATTGCTAAATGGCATGATAGCTCGCTAGATGGTATGTTTCAGAATAGCTAGATAGAAGGTATGTGGCAATTAAGAAAAGCTAGCCGAGATCGAAAGAAATTGAAAACTAATACGAGAATGTCTGTGGCATTCTTTAGCACCACTAGTTTATTTTCATGTATCACTAACAACGCTGTGCTACAAATTCTGTTTCATATTTGAATGACCTCCGTACTTTTAAAATTAAAAAATTCCCTTTCATTAACATCTACTTGTATATAACAATACTATAAGAGAAAGAGACAAAGTTATAAAAGATCTTCGCATTTTCTTTAGTGAAAAAAATACATTCCTACAACTTATTAATTATATGACTAGCAAATCTCTGAAAATGTTAGGATTCATCCCAAGTATAATGAAATACGTCAATGATATAAAAAGTATTGTTGTATTGTTCTTTAGTCAGACTGTTATATTAACGTATCTTTTTTATGGTGTCCTTACTATGAGAGCTGTGTCATTAAAATTGAAGTTCAGAGTAAATATTTGAGACATATTGCATTAAAATTAAAATATCAAATTTTAGAAACAACTTTCACCTCAATTATCAAGTAGTATTTGATAGAATTAAGCTTTCTTCTCTCAGATTTAGAAGAGTATATAATAATTCTCTATAATTTTACAAAATAGTAAACAATGTGATTAGGTGCCCTCAAATTTTAGTACTAATTTATTTTAGGTTCATTCTTTTATAAGACGACTACTCTCTACTAGCCAACTAGAACTACTCGTTTACAAAATGTATTCTTTGTACCAAAAACCAATAGTACTCGTAACCTTAATCCTCCAATTGTAACGCGACTTAGTCTTGGGAATACAATATCATCGAGAGTGGATTTATTTGATTTCAGTTTGCATATCTTTCCAAATAATTTTTAAAAGTATTATCTGTGTTCTAATTTATGAATAATCTCAACCATACTAGGAATACTACACGAACTGAACGTGTATGATTTATTGTGTCAGACGATTGTGGTTATGACAGATACAATTTAATGACAAATTTTGTGGTTTGTATTGCATCTATGCGTAAGGGATTAATCCAGTCTATTATACAGATAAAGAAATTAAATAAATAAATGTTAATATATAATTGAAAATAATGTATCTCATGGCTACATTTTTCTTGATAAAACACTAACAACATACTTTCTAATAAACATTGTTTTTTGAAGTTTTTTTTTAAATTACTCATATTTAATATCGTCAAACGAAACGTATAATACCAATAATTTGGAAATAAATATAATAAAAATAACATTTTATATTTGATGATTTATTTATAAATATAATAAAAATAACTTTTTATATTTATTGAATGCATACTTCAGAACACAGCCATCATAAATATTTCAAGACTTAGGGGTACTACAAACACTACTAACTAGAACAATGTATTTTAATGTTGTTTATTACCGGGAAATAAATACAGTTAAAAGTCGAAATAATATTATTACATAAAACAGCACATTGTCTTCTGGTAATATTAATTTAAAATTTAAAATGCAGGTGACTGGTCTGTAAATAGAAACGGAAAGAAAAGTTACTTCTGACAACATTTTCGTGTCAGGCATGGTAATTATATTATTTTTGGGACCAGTTATATTCGTTTGCTCAGAAACCGATTAACTAAAAATGACATGTCAGTCCTACATTTGAGCGGGCAAGAACGGAATTTATACGACATGAAAGGTTAAATGTCATCGGTGATATGCAGTCAATACCAATTTTAATGTGGAATTGTAATCTAAATATTGAACGACCGGAGAAATCAACGTGTAAATTAAAAATGCTCTCTCACTGATTGCCTCTTGAATGTTTCTGCCCCTAGACAGTAGATACAATTACGGAGAGGAATATTGAAAATATGATTTCAAATTTTCTTCCCATGTCCTGGTTCTTACGGTCAGAGAAAAAGAAGTTAAATATTTATAATTATATATTTTAAATATATTTATGCAATGATTATTGAATCAAATAACGGTTTCTTTAATAAATTATTACGTACAATATATTCAAAACATATACAAACGTGTCTAAATTATTAGACTAAGGTCGATTCAATTGTAACTTTCTTGACCATTCGAGTGTAAAAAGAGAAAGATTGTAATCTTGCGCTAGAAAACGGCCAATTTTTTGACAGAAAAAATTCTTATTGCCGGGTTTGGTAACGAAAAATTGGATAATTCTTGTTCCTGTATATTGTAAATTACTTCTACTAGCATGTGATGTAGCGGAATCTGTGGGTTAGCAGAATTTTCTGTGGTTCAATGTTGATCAAAAAATCGATTGACGGCGAAATGTCTGTCCGTCTCTCCATCTGTGGTCAACGCTAGCGCCTAAACCGTTCCGCCGATATCCTCCAAAATATTTTCCGATCGATATTGCGACGGAACACGTCGTCTCTGTGCGACGCGCCGGCATCAATCAACCTATGTAGGGTCAGGGCGTTTATACCCCACGAGAAATCTTTCTGGCGTGGGTGTCACCGGTACCGTGCAGCGCTCCTGTCGCCGCTCCGTCACCAGGCCCTGCCGGTTGTTTATTAATTATCTAAGGTATTCTCCCTCCAGGAAATCCTACTTGGTTAGTGATAGGGGGAATCACACAATTCACAAGTGATTTAAAAATTCATTCATTAACCAAAATAAGTCATACACCATTTACCAAGTTACAGCGGGCAAACCACTGCTTTGCCTCGTTCTGGCGTTACACAATACATGCAATTACTTCCTAGAAATGACTTGAGTGATTCACGTTCAATGCCTGACGCGATTATCACTCTTATCAATGCACGAATTAATTACGTAAATCTTGCTTCCAGCTGGAGCTACCTGAATAATACATTAAAACGTTCAGCGCTCTAACCTCACGTTTACTCTTTTAAACATTTAGATTTCACACTGTTTCCTTTAACATTAATTGTTACTCTGCTTTGTGGTCGGCTAGCAGCGCCTTCCACATTAAATTTAATTTACAAAAACACTTTGCCACAAAAGATATCTGCAAACTAGGATTGTTCATAATAGTCTCTCCTGAGTTTATCAGAATGTTCTACCTTTTCATCAATTTATTGAATTTCACGGGTACTCACGCTCGTTCTCCACAGGGCGGTGTAATACCTCTAGTGACCTTCCCTCTCGCGCTCCGGCGGGCGCCGGCTCGCAGACTAGCAGTCGGGGCTGGGCGGGGTTGATGACCTCTCCGATTTCACGGCCGAGCGAAGGGCTGGGCTCCGCGCGTTTGCAGAGTAGCAGCGGCGCCGGCGGCGACCTCGCGATGCAAACGTCGGGTTTCTCCGCAGCGTCTCTCCCCCTCGCAGACTTCCGTGTTTATCGGACCAGCTTCTCGGATGCGAATCAGGTCTTTTTTTCACACACGTGCCGATTGTTTGTGAATTCCCGGAATTTGGATGTCGTTATTCTTTGGAGCTAATATTCATTTTGGAGGTTTTTCCGGCGGCGGGCGACTCGTTCTCGGCAGCCTGGTCGACAAAGATGAAGCGGCGTGGGGCGTCCGCTTCCACGCTTTCGATGCCTCGGGAACTATATTAATTCTCTGTCGGGCACAACTTCAGTCTCACAGTCCGATTTTGTTCCTGGCCGGAATTTTCCTCATATACGAACTTCGATTAGTAGCTCACTGAAGAATCTCAGACTCTCTTGAAATCCTACTCGCGTAACTTCACTTCCGCGCACTTTCGAAAGTCTTGCTCCGTTGGAAATTTTTACAAGAATGTTTCTCCCCGCAGATTTTCAGGATGCCCTTTTCCCCCCCCCTTGGCGTGACCTGCACCGGCCAATGGCTAGTTTGGGGCTTATCTGCTCTCACATCATTGGCAAACGTCGTTCTGGTCGCGGGTTTTGAAATCAACCGTTGCCTGCGTCACTCTCTGACGTTGACGGCGCGCGGTTTTCAAAATCGCGTTGGTCCTCATTGCGTGCGGTCACAGCATGAATTCCTCATGGGATGACCGCACTTCGTCCGGTTCGTCTCAATATGAAGTCGAGACTTTGAGTTTCAAACGGATATTTTCATTTTGGACGTTACATTACACAAAGCCTCAAAACAATTTTCTCGAAAATGTCTCCAAATTATTGATTAATCTTTTTTTTCTCGGTAGCGTATACGACGCTTAAGAGAAAGGTGCATCTTTCATGTTCGATGAAATCCCATTTTTTTAAATTGTAAAAGTGAATTTTTTTGGGCGTCTTCCTACAACTATAATATTGAAGATAGTTTTCATTAAGAAAAATTCTGTTTCTTACAGACATATCTTGAAATAAGTTCGTTTTCTATTTTTCAAAAATATGAGTAGTTTTCGCCTAATTTTTTGCAAAATAGAGATAATATACTAAACAATTTTTTCCCTAAAACGGCACCAGTTAAAAATATATCTCCTCGTATGTATTACGGGTGGGTAAAAATATTATCCTAGACCCATTTTCTGGCAACTCTTTGTTTTTGAACATTGCAAAACGTGAACATTTCAAACCTACAAAATTTAAGATAGAAATATTTGCTCTAGACCAAGACTATTCCAAAACATCAGCTCTTACAAAAAGGTCCAGTACTATTATTTTAAAAAAAGACAAGTTTCACATAATTTTTGCTTGAAATTATTGCAATTCACAAGAAAAATACGTTTTCCGCTTCAAATTGTTTCTACAGATAGAAGAAAAAATACTTAAAAGAATGGCGCAGGTCTAATTTTCTTTGAACTAATTTTTTGAAAATTGCATATTTAGAAATAATGCTAGAAATTACATGTTGTTTTAGCACCAAACAGTTTCAATATTTAGTATGCATTGCCTTGTTCTTAATGAGCTTTTTAAACGGTTTATGTTTACTGTTCACATTTTTTACATGTAGACTTGATTTCTTCATCTTGGTACCAATGTTGGATAAGTTATTGCAAAACACATTTAACTCAAGCCAACATTTTTAGAAAAAAGATTTGGGAAAAATTTGGAACGATTCTTGATAAAATGATTGTTTTACAAATTGTATAAATTGCAAGAGCAAATGACGCAAAAACTACTCGTTTTTCTCAAAAAAAAATGTAAATGACCTTTTTAAAGAGCTGATTTTTCTGCTCTTTAATTTGAAGCTTAATCTGAAGCTTAATTTTTCAGCTTCAGACTTTGTCGCAGGTAAAAATCTCTATCTTTAATTGTGTAGTTTTGAAGTATTAACCTTATCAATTTTCGAAGAAATCAGCTGAATGGTTTAGGCGCTACGGTTGACCACAGGCGGACTGACACGCTTGGCCGTCAATAGATTTTTCGATATAATTGACCCACAAAACCTGGATTGGGGCTTCACCACACATTAGAGGAAGTAATTTACTATGTATGGCAACAGAATTAATCCACTTTTTCGTTACCAAAACCCGGCAATAAGAGGCTTTTGCCGAAAATTCTTCGTTTTCCAGCGCGAATACTTTCTTTTCTTGCAAATTGCGAGAAAGTAAAAAAAACACGTTTCGGTATAAGGGGACCACAAAACGCGTATTTACGTTAAAGTTTTGAAATCGATTTTCCGCAGCATACTACGTATATTACTTATATATATATATAAGTATACGTATAATAATTATAATACTTATATATACGTATAATATATATAAGTATTATAAGTAAGTAATATATATATATGTATATATATGTATATGTATATATATATATATATATATATATATATATATATATATATATTATAAGCCTTATAATACGTATATTACTTCATATAAGCGTACGTATTCGAGAGAGTAAGTAGTGTTACACAATGGCACAGACATTCTGTACTGACTAATTATAAACGTTATCCGAATCCGGTTTGTCATAATCAACTATGAAATGCTCCTGCAATCCTCAGTTCATTTATTAACTATTGTTTGTAGAGATATCTTGGACAATAATCTACTATTTATGGATATCAGGTATAATTCATTTAATGAAACCTAAATAACAAAAATATATAAATTACCAGAATTGAAACTTTTCTTATGCAATTTTCGTCACCAGAAATTTTTTCTATGAAATCACTACCTTAACAAGTTAATGCTAAAATTAATACATTTCTCGTGTTCAATTAATTGAAATAAATGGGAAATTAAATACAGGATTGTAGAAAGTTACGTATTATGAATTACAAGTATGAAAATATATGTAATAAATATAAGTAAATTATAGATTTTTCCTGATGAAACAAAAGAACATTGCATTTTCCTCACAGCGTTAACATTTTTTGCCTTCATCAAACATTGTGCCTCCGTAATAAGGGCGGGTTGTCGACAGGTGTTGGGTAAACTGTAAAGATAACACGCTTCATTTACTTACGCACGTTTTGCAACGCTTGAACTTATTCATTATCTGGTCTAATCTGTTGGCCTTGCTGATGAAATCACGAGACGAATTGCCTTTGAATTATCCCTAATATCAGTGATTGCCGTAACGTAATGCGGTAAAATCTTACCACATTAACGAAAGCTCCTAAAAAATAAAACTTCTGTTTTCGGAAATCCAGATTTAACATTGAAAAATAGGATCTACGCCATCTAATAAGAGTATTAAATATTTATATTATATCATTGCTTATTTATGTCTTTCAAGTTATTATTCAAGTTATTATCAGATGAAATGTAGTACATTGATATAGCTCGACCAAGCAAAGAATGAGGAGGTGACTGCAGAGCGTCGTGGAACTAACAGTGTAAACACGGGTCTGTACACTCAGTTTCGCTAACAAAAGTCGCGAGGAGTGTGAAGCGAGTTGTTTATCGGTGTAGCTCTCGTCGAGGTGTGACACTTCGCAGGGAAGGCAAGACGCCTTGCATAATGTTCTTAAATTTTGTGATAGTGAAAAAGGCGGTTATGTAATCGTGCCCCGGAAAAAGATCTTTCCTGCGCAATGGGCTTGTATGGCGTAGTGGTATCAGCGCTAGCACTTTAACTCTGAGGAACTGTGTTCGGATGTCGGAATGGAAAAAAATGCGTATGTTACTACGGAACAAATACAGGTGTATGTTATTGCGGAGCATTTTAAATAATTCAAAAATGTATGTGCATTGGTGGCCACTCCGTGTTGAATTTGAGGTTTTGAATATGAATGAGAAAAGAATAAATGTTTCTACAGTGGAATTTTTTTATACTTTGTTCTGAATTATTTGTTGTTTTTTACATGGACAATCGGACATCTACGTGTTTAAGCATTTGCCCGAGTTCAGTCCGTGCGCGCTTATGTGGCGTAGTGGCATGAATGCCGAAAAGTTAAAAATGAGTTTTTGGGATAGCGTCTCGGAGCGGAAAAAAATTGATTGCGGAGCATTTAGGATCAATGCGAAAAAGTATGTGCTAGGGTAGCACCACTAGTTTTAAAACGGCTCCAAATTTTTGCTTCAAAACTTTTCGTATGGCTGATGCTAATTGCACTGTTTAAGATGATAGAAAATGAATTTTGCTGTATTTGTTTTTTTAATTACACAAACGTAATTTTTTAAAAATATCTTTCACTCAATTAATATAAATATTAATATGTAATGCAATAATATGTAATATTTCCAGCTATTGGAATACACTATTTCATTTGTTATTGAAAGTTCTTCAAACAACTTCAAATGACGTTTTTCGAAAACACAAAATATCTGTAAAAAACTGCTTCTAGTTCTATAATTAGTATACCGAAAAATTGGGAATTTTTTAATGTTGTTTTTGCGAGGAATGATGGCAGTTGGCAAGAGGAAGGGCAAGACCGTTCACGCCAAGGAAATCAGAAAACTTTACTACGTGAAAGCCTGCGTCATTCTATAGCGCCACTAATTTTCCTATTTTGATTTTTCTGGATTATATCGCCTTCTATCACGCCACGAAAAAAACGGTCAATAGAAAAGTTACGCATTCCCCCCCCCTGAATAATTCAAATCTGGCCAAAAATGTGGGGATTTCTCTCAACTTTTCTTTATTTTGCTCCATCCTCACCGTTGTGGATGGTTAAGATTGGTATCATTGGATGGCCCCCGTTGATACGAACAATTTTCAGTCGCCTCGATCGAAGGGCACTTTTCGATGTATTGCCAAAACCAATTTTAAGCGGAACATCCTATAAACAGGAACATGATTTTCCACTCTTCTGTTGCCAGGGCTCGGGAATAGGGGATTTTCTATCGAAAATTCGCGGTTTTCCGGCGCATGATTGGAATATTTTCTCATCATACGAAATTACGGCGAGAAAGTAAAATTGGACGTTTTAATATAACCACAAGATATATCTCAGATTTAGATAGTGCCTATATTGTCTGGGGCCTATAGAGCAGAGACCCCATAACTAGACCGGACTGGATTGGATGAGGGGAAGGACGTGAGGGGGAGGCGGGGAGCGTGAGCGCGAGGGAGGCGCGGGCGGAAGCGCCGCGCTGGAGGGGCACCCGGTGGCGGCGGAAGACGCTCTGGCGGCTACAAACCCAGGCGGCGGACGAGGAACTTTTCTTCTCCGGAGCCCTTGTTGCCATAAATTATCTTCATGAGCGTGCTACCTGTTGTTGACCTCTGACTTTTGCGGCGTGGCGAGAAGAAGAGGAAGATTCGGGCACGAAACAAGGCCGGCCGTAACGCTGTTACGCAGAAGTTACGGAGAGGCAAGGAGGAGGGGCCGCGAGGCAGGAGCCGCTTTTACAGTTGGTGGCGTAACAAGTGCAAGCGCAGCGCCTAGTTCGTCGTCTGGATCCACATACTGCACCCCACCACATTCACGTTCTCAAATCAACTGTTGTGGTAAATGCTCTCTTCTTTATAATCTTGCTTTGTTTCTTTTATCGTTTATTGTGACATAAGTTTTCATAGGCGATTTTTAATTTCTAGAAACTTGACGATCTGTTCCAGAGACCCTATTTCTCATAATTCCCATTATCGTTCATCATTCTCTTCAACATGATATTTATTTCGAATAGATATTCCAACGTAGGGGACTCAAGGCATCAACTGTCAAGTCACTGGAATGCCTCTCACTGGAAAGGTCCTAGGGTTCAAGTCCCGACAATCGTAGGATTTTTTGACACTCGAATTCAGCAGTTCTCTGGAGGAGAATTATAGCGGCCGGCTGCTCTGAGAGGTAGTTTTCCATGGTTTCTGCGATCGACAACGGGTGAATGCTGGAACGGTACCCAACAAATGATCCATAGACCGTGCGCGGTCTTTCCTTCTTCTTCCTTGTCTTTTCGTCAATCCTTACTTGCACACGCACACTTACACATGTCGGGAGACCAGCCGGGAGTTTGGAGCTTGTCGCGAGTGGGGACACGCTGGTGAGAGATGGCTGGTTGGGGAAAACGGCGTCAACCGACGGTACAGACCGCCGCCGGAAGTCACCAAGCATCGAGGAAACATCACCTTCAGCTCCCCAGGAAAACAACTCGCCCTATACTTAGAGAAATAATGCCTTAGCAGTTGATGCCTCTTAATAAACAAAATAAATCAATCGAATCAAACGTTACGAAGTCAACATACTTCCACGACACCTGTCTTCCCGTCCTGTGCAGTTCTACACAGAGTTTGAACCTACTCTAACCCCACCATCACACTCACAATTTCACGTTCTTCGTTCCTTCTAGCTGCATCAAACACCCTTTCCGTCGACGTTACCTCGAGTGTCATTGTCGCCTTCTCCGTCTCGCGTCTCCGTTCCCACCGCTCACCGAAGCGTACGACGACGTGGCAAACCGTCGGATACACGCAATTAGCTCGTCCGTGATATGAGCCGCGATATGAGACTGAATTAGTAAACAGAGCGCGCCAGACGCACGCAGCCCTTGCGGTGAGGGGCCGGGGCGGCGCGGAGGGCGCCGGGCGGCGGCTGGGGGGGGGGGAGGGAAGAGACGGACAGAGCGTGCAATTCCCGCCCGCGTAGCTGGAGGCTGCAGCTCAGCCGACGAGCGGCGCCATAGCGGCAAATATGCAGTGCATTGCTTCGTTTGGGAGCGTCGCCTTTGACCTTTCAGATTTTACGCAATTGAGCGCTGGCATGCTTACTTCATCCGCAGTCAGGCGCAATCTGCAAAACGTGCGCATGCAACAGTGACAGAAGAACCTTTATCACAATAATTATACGAGGGATGTAGTTCACGGGATTTCGTCGGACATTTTTTCCAATCAAATCCCGTAAACTACATTCCTCATTACATAATGGTCGTGAATTATACAATGGTTAATCGATTCCATTGCGGGTTCACGGGTTTTGGTTCAAAATAATAAGATATTTCAGTTGGCCCACGTTATATATACAGTGTGTAACGGCTGTACATAGTTTTTAATATGCAATTGTAATTATCATTGTTGACAATATTTGTAATAACCGTGTTATGAAACGTGTGCAGCCTTGAAGATGGAGCAATAATAAACTCCAAAACGTCGGCAAACTGAAATAGCTTATTATTTTGGACCAAAACCCGTGAACCCGCAATGGAATCGTCTACAGAAAATGGTCATGAAATACAGCAGAAGAACAATGGTCAATAATTAAACGATGTTTTGAAAATGTTTTACGCACCATTTTCTTTATGTGAGTTTGATTATTTTGTGATCTAGGGCGCGTCAACTGCTAAGGTCAATAGTTTGTAAGTGTAGTGCATGTATATCCCGGAAGATGGCAGTTTTCCTTTTCCACTAGAACGTAAGACCTACACATTCGGTTGTGAGGTTCCTCCTTCTGATAGCAGACAGAGGGCACCACACCAGCCGGGGAAGCTCTAAGCTCCCAACTGGCCTCCCAATGTGTGATAATGCAGAGCATGTAAGTGGAAGGATGTGTGTGGTGGTAGTGATGAAGGTAAGATCGCGTTCGATCCGGGGCCCTTTCATTAGGATACTTCTTCGGCATTCCTCTGGAATTAATCGTAGAAACCAGAAACCTACCGATGAGAGCGCCCGCTGTACGAATTCTTTTCCATATGCTAGTTTCTGATTTCTGATGTCGGATATTCCTATCAGGACACAAACACAAAAACATCAGCAAAGCTGTAGTGGCAACGAGTGTTGATTCTAAACTACCCCAGCCGGTGCAATTTGCATTAGTGTTTCATTTTGTTAGTTTTGTCATAGAGATGTTCCTATCATGTAATATTTCCCCATTGTGTGAACTAGGGATAGTTCATGAAACTATCGATATGAATTAAAATGTGTATTTGATAGTGTCGGTGTTTTTACTGACTTTCTCTAGATTTGTTTGTGTCACTTTTTGACAAAAATTTCAAACAATATTTACATCATGAAGAACCACTAAAATTTCATAATTTATGGTATAAATGCAAAACAAAATTTCTACGTCTTTATAAAGAAATACTGGAAATTATCATGATTCATTTCCTTCGTTTTCTTCTTTAATAATGAACCATTTCGCCTATCAATATTACCTTCATTTTCCCCTAGCTAGTGTTTCTTTTCAAATTCACGTTTGATGATAATGATGATGATTTAGGGTAGAGAGGCTACGCTTTCAGTGCCCGTCTCTTACTTTACCGCATGCACGATAGCACGTTCAACGTAAGATCTGTACTGCAGTTATCGCAAGTAGGAGGTATATCGCTGCAGAGAACATTTCCTTGGGAGAAGTGGCAGAGACCGATCCAAAGGAGTTGTTTTTAATACGCCAGAGCGTCAAAAATTGAAACTGGTCACAAATGACCAACCATCAATTTACATATATTCTTAAATCTAAGTTAAAATATTATTTACATGTTCACTCAATAGTGCAGTATGTATTTAATTTACAATATCAAAAATAAATTTAGTGTCAATATTAAACTAATTCAAAGGGCTTGGTCCTCTTTTGTCTCCTCCGCTGGTTATAGTTATCCAAAAGTTCAATGGCTTCTTAATTAACATGTTCATGCAGTCTCATTTCATGTTTGGCAGCGAATCTTCTAATTTCAGTTGACGCATAGGGAACTCCAAGATCACGATGTAGATCTCTATTTCTAATGTACTCGTACCACGGGGCATTTACAATGTTTCGCAGTACTTTGTTCTGGATGGTCTGTATTGATTTTATATTCACTATATTGCCCCCTTATTTGGTAACTGTTTCAGAATTTCACCCATGATATCTTACCAGGAGCTTTTTGGGCATTAATGCTCGTTCTTATCTCATTAACTAGTTCTTTTTAGTAACAATTTCTATTTCTTAAACTTCACTATTTGTATTTTCTTTAGTGTCCACATCAGAATGTATATCATTCGGCTGAAAGATCTCTTCAAGGTATTTTGAAAAGGTGCCTGCTTTCTGTTTACTGTCTCATGCCCAGGAACTATTTATTTTTTGAATGGGTGGAATTTGGGTGACTGGCCCTTTAAGACTTTTGGTTGCTTTCCATAGCGAATAATCAGATGTTTTATCTGCAGTCAAGTTATTCATATAGGAAGCTATTGACACATCTTTTAATTTCTGAATTTCTCTCTTAAGACTTCGAGTTTTGTTATTAAATAATGTTTTATCATGTGGATCGCGAGTCTGTTGCAATCTTCTTCTAGCACGTCTTTTTTCTTTAACAACTTCCTGATTTCCATAGGATAGTTGTTTCCTACAGTCTTCAAGGCAATTTCTCTTGTGTAATTCCATGCCGCTTCTATGATTGTGTACGTAAATTTCCCAGCTTCCATTTCCAACTGTTGTATAGTCTTTAAGTGTAGGTGGAATATGGGCAAAAAATTGATTTTCAGTTTTTATTCTCATATTATTCTCTATAGTATATAGTATGTTCTCCCAAAATTTTTGACCAATCAGATCGCGGAAAGGACTTTAAAATTTAAATATCTTCCCGGCAAGCGGTCACGTTAAAACGTGTTGTCATGGAGCTGTTTGACAGGCATTCGAAAATCTCTTATTTTAAAAGGCTGTGATTGTTTCTTGCGTTGCAAACGTGTATTAACATATTGTTTTGAATCATGATTTTCTTGTAAACCCAGTTTTACGTATTGACAGTGTTTTCTTTTGAAATAGTTCAGGTGTGACAAGTCGTTAGAATGATGTGATGGATAGAGCGTGTAGTTGGTTTAAGAAAATGATAAAGCCAAAATATTTCTTCCAAAAGATCAAACAGAACAGAAAGTGAGATGGATAATTTTGTAGAATATGAACTGGAAACGTGTATCTCTGATCAGGAAACTCCGCCAAGGGTATCAAGACGAAAAGTCGGTGGAGGTTAATGTAATGAAAATTAAAATGGAAATAAGAATGTTAACAATAGTTTTAGAATAATATATTTTCAAATGCGTTCTAAAGCATTTAATACATTTTGTTGCTGTGTAAATTGTGGGAAACAAAGGCTATGATTAATGGATAACGGTAAAAAGTATAGGTTTTGTTTGTAGTTTACATATTTGTAGTTTACATTTGTGAAGGTTCCAAAACTGCTCTTCAATGTTTGTAAGCAATTTCCCGTAACCTTGATTTTTTGTGATAAATGTACCTTTTTCTCAAAAACTATTTGGCGTACAATTTTTAAATTTTATACATAAGTTGCAGGTAACAAAGACAAGAATGTGTGTGTAAAGATTTTTTCAAATATTGTTTAGATTCTTCATAATGATTTATTAAACTCAATTTTTTTGCATCTAATAAAATGACACGAATTCAATACTTAATATTTAAAAAAACCACAACTGATCCCAAAATTCCCTTACACTTACTTGTTTTATTGGTGTTTTTGGAGCAGTTATACACAAATTCAAATTTTTTATGTGATTGGTTTTCATACAAAGTGCACCTTTGTAAAGTTGAACATTAAAAATTTCAAATGTTTATATTATAAACATTTTCGGTTTTTTCTACAAAAATTAATAATAAATATTTTTTCACATATATATTTCTTAAGATTCCAAAATATCATTGTTTTACATCCAATTCTGAGTGTTTAAAAAATTATTATACTCCGTTGTGTAAATCCGCCTACATCCCCCCTTAACTCAGTTCCTACATTATTTCCAGTTCAATCTGAAAACTCCCAGTCAATTGTCTTGTTTATTAATACTGGACTTCCAATTTTCTTAATTATTCTGTCACTTAATGTGAGAATCACAACAGAGTGATCAGAGCTCAGATCAAACTTTTCTTCAATATCAATAAAATTTGGGGACACGTTCCTTGACAAGTCCTAAAAGACCCAAGTCTAAACGATCGGGTGTTTTATTCTGGTCGGAAGGCCAATACGTAGGTTTGCCTGTAGAATGAAAAGTGCATCCACTCTCTCTCATTGCTTCCCTCAATTCACTGCCTTTCTTGCTGGTCAGCCTAGATCCACAGTCCACATGTTTGGCGTTATAGTCTCCCCCAACTATAAACCCCTCCCCCATGTGTTCTAGGATTTATTTGTATTCCATTCTTTTAATATTGTGCCTTGTGGGACAGTAGATTGCACCAACATTCAGATGTTGCTTCACACATTTTATGGTTACTACAGTTTGTTGGAATTCAGCTAATTTTAGATGACATTCTTCATAATGATCAATTGTGTTGTTTATCAAAATAGCACTGCCACCTCTTGCTTTGTTATCTGTATATGCTGTCTAATATACACTATATCAATTTTGTTCAATGTAAGTCTGTTCTGTAGAATGAGTTTTGGAGATCAAACAAATATCAATATTTTGTGATGTGAGAAAAACTTCTATTTCTGGTTTTTCTATTTTGTAAACCGTTTGCGTTCCAAGTAGCAATTCTTCTGTCCTTCTGTTTCATCTTTTAACCCCGTGTGATACCGTGCTAAGGTTATTGCCTTCCAGCTTATCAAGCCTTTGTGATATTTTATCCATCATGCACATTATATTTTGGAGGATGTCCATCATGGTAATTTGTTCAACTTGCAAAAGGTGAGTGTCTTTATCTGATTGTTGTACATCGCCTTCTTTGGTAGTTTGTGCATAAGTTTTACCTTCACTCTTTTAGAATTGAAGACTTTTGATTGTATGTTATTCTTCGATTGGGACGTTTTGTTGTTAAGTATATTATTCTTTTTTGAAGTTCTTTACCAACTAGTCATCTTCTATAGTTCGCGGGGTCAGCTTTACTGCAATTTACACAAAGAGGAGGATCGCTCTTTTTCTTGTGCAATCGATGGTTTTATGATTCCCTTCGCACTTTACACACGCAGGTTTGCGTTGGCAGAATTTCAGGGTGTGTTCAAACATCTGACACTTTTTGCATTGTGGTGTGAGGTTGCTTCTTCTCCGCGCTTCAATTATGACATTCAAGTAACACAGGGAATCTATTTTAAAAATTCTTTGGATATCTTCTGAATTTTCAAATGTTAGCATGAACAGGGGTAAAAGAACAATTTTTACCCCACCGTTCTCCTTAATTTTTTGGTAATATTTATAACACTAACGATTTTAAAATTGTTAAGTTTTAGTCCCTCCTTGATTTCTGTCTCTGTGCATGTAGAATACAGACCCTTTACAATGACTCTTATTGGTCTGTTTTGTTTGTTCTCATAGATATGCCATTCCATTTTCATTTTATTTAAATATTCGGTCAGTTCCCTATATTCTGATTCTGATTCCACATTGAATTTAATTTGTTGATTGTTCAGCATAACAGTTTTAGTTTAAGATTTTTGGTCTTCATATTCTGAAGGATTTTATTGTAATCTTCCACACCGCTCAATATTATTGGTGGTAGTTTTGTCTTTTTTGGCTCGGGATTCTGAATAACACCTTATTTTTTCCAAGGGCGAGTTTTTTCCGGTGAACTTGAAGCTTTTCTTATATTTTGATAAAAGCCAGTCTGTTTCCCTGGCTACTAATGTTTCTTCTTCATCGGAATTTTCTGGACTGTATCTTCCTCTAGAGGATTCTGTTCTGGTACTTTCATGTAATTCTTTATCTTTGTTTTGTATATGTTGGGCATCTTTCATTCTTAAAAAGTTTACTTTTTTCTGAAGATCAGTTATGATGGTCCCGAGTTCTTTATTTTCAGAAATACATTGCTGCCATACGTTCCATAATAACGTTTCTGTATTTGTTTGTAGCTGATCTTCTTGTATACACATGTTCTTTTGATATTCGTAGCATTCTCCTTTCTCTTTTTTGTTTTTTTCTAGTTTTTTCTTTTGCTGGTCTTTTTTGCTTGCGTTTCAGTTTCCATAAGTGGTCCCACGAGTAGCTAGGGATATATTCGGTCAGCTCCAGCAGAGCCCCGCTTACTGGAGTAAGGCAGAATATCAATCCGAGTTTGCCAGTTTCTGAAGAGGATCCACATGAGTGAAAGACTTATCTCCTCGCTCCTCGCGCCGAGCACCACGAGATGAAGAAGCCCAACGTTTTATATAGCCATGTGACGCCATGGGAATCTACTACAATCACAAACGCGAGCTCAACTATACACATGTTTATTTACAACTATATGCAAGTAATAATTTTAACACGTTTACGTTCAGGTCTGTTAGACGTTTTCCCGATCGCAGGAGCGAATCCTAAATAGTTGGTTGGCCTGACTCGTAGCACTCGCCACTCCTCACATGCGTACGCACACAGTGACCACTGTCACACGTAGAAGTGATGTTACATCGCGGCTCTCCAACACATGTCTCGGCCTATGGGCATCGCTCGCCTACGCTCCGCTCTGAGCGCAATGTCTGTGCGTCCGCACGAGGTTTCTACTCAGCTCTAAACCCTCCGCCGCGACTCTCTCCCTGAGTTATATACACTCAGACCAGGTGACACGCGTTCTCGCGGCTACCAACGTTACCTGATCGCCGCGCCGCTACGCGATTCTGTTTTTTCTTCAAACTCCTAGAAGATCCAAAAATACCTCAGGAATATTCTACCCCTGCGCTTCGGCCTTTTCAACCCCTGACTACCTGCAACACCCTAACGCTGTCGGTATAAGCCAGGGGCATCAAAAAGACGATTCACGAGCAAGAAGCCCTCGGCAGTGGCCGGAGAGGATGGCGGGAGCAGCAGCGACAGCGAGCGAAGCCTGCTTGGCGAGGGGGGGGTCGTTGAGGGGTAGAAGCGATAAGGTGGACGGTTCAGTGTCAGACAAGACGACATTGCAAAATGTGTTGACGTGGAAGAGGAAGCAAGTGGCTCTCGTAATAATAGTCCGATAATTTTTAAGAATAAAAACGAAGAACTAGTTTTTCTCAAAAATGTCCAGTTTTTGAGAACAAATATAAAATGGAGATATTATAAAATGTTTGGTTTGTCATAAAAATGTTAATCATGATAAAGAGTGGAATATAAAGAGTCATTGCACGATGACTCATGTAGCTAAATACGACAATAGCCTATGAAGAAACAGATTTCACGAAATTTCTGATAAGCAGTGGCGGCTCGCGACATTTTTACTTTCCCGTACACGTACGTATATATGGAGTAATATACGTAGCATAGAGAAAGTTATGTAATGCGCGAAAAAATGGCGAATTTCAGCAGAAGAAAATGTTGCCGGGCTGTGATAAAAGTGGATAAATCCAGTTGCTAAATTAAGAGAGAAAATCCCCGAACACATGGTGTAGCCAGATTCCCTGTTTTTTGGGACCTTGGTATTGAAAAACCAATTGAAAGCAAAATGTCCGTCCGTCCGTCCGTCTGTCTGTCCGCCTATGAACACTACTAGCGCCTTAACCATACGTAGGATATTTTTCCAATTGAAGAACCCCCTGTCAATCTGGCTCGAGTAGAAGATTTGAGATTTTGAAAAATATTCTGTAAATTTGGGGGTTCTTTACATGAAGCCTTCCGTATTCAAAATTTCCTCAAAAACCGCTACAATTTTTTTCTTTAAATTTCTTGTTAGAATAGAGTAAAATGCACTTATTAAGGTGGTATACGTCGGATTTCGCGGTTAACTCTCAATTTTCGAAAGTTTTATTCGGCGTCTCCCTCCAACTACAAAATTGCAGATAGAGAGTTTTTCTTTCAAAAACTTTCCTCTTTTCAACAACTCGTGTAAATGAAAAGTCACTCGGTTGATGTGCTCCTAACCGTTTAATATAATTTTTTTCTTCAAGTCTCAGTGAAGACAACGGAAAGCCTTGTAACGAATCCACTGTGTTCATCTTACAGCGCGCAGAACTTTCACGTGCACGTGCACTTTGGAAACGGCACGATCAGGCTGCTTCTCCGGGAAAGGCCCGCTAGTGCGGACGCCTAGAACTGCTAAAATTAGCAAGCAGTGGTCGCGCCCAGTACGAAAGGGCGCTGACCTTGTAAACGATGTGGAGTTACATCTGTAGGGCCCACGCAGGCCCGGCCCCTTGAGCACTACTAAGGCTATCTTGAGTGCGGCAAGTGACTATGACCTCCAATTCTTGGTAATTAGGACTTGAAATGAGTTCTGGAGACGAATTGTCGATCTCCACGAATAATCATTTTCAATAAAAAACTACAATTATCACACAGATTACTCTAAAGATAAAAAATAAACATTTTTGTACACTAATTAAATATTGGTGTGGCCCGGCCCCTATAGCCTCTTAGGAGCAGCCACCCTGCTGATAAGGAATCTGATATCAAAGAATTTGCTTTACCAGTTTCAATGTAGACAGCGTAAATCCAATTTACACTTGGGAATATTAAATCTTCGAAATGAAATTAATTTGAAAGACAAATTCCAGCACAGGGAAGATGTACTTAATTTTGAAAAAACATTCCCCAGAGACAGTTTCCTAAATTCCACAAGCATTCTTCCCAACTTTTAAGTATATTTGGGTCTATATAATATATAAACATGTTATGTTAGTGAGCAATTTTTTTCTAGAATGAAAATTTGTACTTCGAGACCGAGAATCCCTCTCACATTTCACAACTTGATCAATGTTTTGAGGTTAAGTTGCGCTCAATCATTTGGCCCAAATATTGAATGCATTGTGCGAGAATAAAGATTTTCAAAATGTAGAAAAAATTACTATGTAAGATCTCTTAAGAGTAATACTAGGTACTCTTTAGTTTCCTGTTTATATACGTATATACGGAGTAATATACGTAGTATAAGGAAAGTTACGTATTGCTGCGCGAAAAAAAGACGAATTTTCGGCAGAACAAAATTCATTGCCGGACCCTGATAACGAAGAAGTGCTAAACTAGTTGCTAAATTAAGAAAAAAATCCTCCAACACGTGATGTAGCCAGAATCCCTGTCTTGTAACTCCTTGATACCCCAATTGAAAGTAAAACGTCCGTCTGTCCAGTGTTAGTGAACAACATTAGCGCCTAAACTATACTTACGATTTTCTCCAAATAGAAGAAACCTCTATCAATCTGGCTTGAGTCGAAGTTCTTAAATTTTGAAAAACTTTCATTAATTTTTGGGGGTACTTTACATGAAACCCCTAAAACATTTTCCAAATTTTCTCAAAAACGGCAGGAATTTTTTTATTTAAATTTCTTGTAAGAATAGAGTAAAATCTATACTAATATATAAATAAAGACGGATGTCCATTGACTTACAGTGTGATAATCTTTGAATCTACTGAACGAATACCGATGAAACTTTTGTGACAGCTTCCTTTAACGGTCTGGAGTACTATAGACTAGGGTTTATAACCATAAACCTTAATGTATTTACAAAATAAATACTTTTCTGGACATTTTTAGCCTAGCGTTATATTGTAGATTCAAGAGGGCATCAATATCAATAGTTTAGCTGCGCGCCACCAGAAGATGACGTTTGAGATCTACTACTGATTTCATCAATATATAGAATTGCGTATTTAGAGAACTGTTAGTTTATTTTTCACAGTTAGTTGTCTAACCCGAAATAATTCTGAGTTTTTTCCGCTTTATTTATAAAAGTAACTTGAATATTGATTTTAATTGCGTGTAGGCGTGGGTGCATTAAATGTACAAGAGACTAAATGTTTGGAAGAGATCATTTTCTGATGGATATGGTTAACATTGCCGTAAAATGGTATGAATGCACACATAGTTAGTTGTAGTAAATTAAGCATAATTCTTTTGTTTTTACAGATTGGACGAGCGGCAGTGCGATATACGTGTTATTCTGAAACTGACGGAGGGATGCATGTTTTAAAGAAGTGTTTCAATATAGTAGGGAGTGGAATAGTAGTGAGTACCTTTGGGTGTTGAAGGAATTATTAAATTGATAAAAGTTCGGCAACAACATAATTTTTAGTAAAACGGCAGTATAATTGAAGTAAAACAGTGTTAGTAAATGGATATTTGAAGGAATTTAATGTGTGACAACGCTGGTTTTGAAGGTTGTTATTTTAAATAGAAAAAGTGTTGTGAAGCCGGGATCCAAAAATCCGAGATCTGTGATCTCGTATTTTTGCAGATATTATAATCTCATAAGTGGTTAATGGCTTCTTTCTGCCAGCCACAATTTATCAAGAATCCTAAAACAGGTACTATAATTCAATTAAAATTACTTCAATTATTTCTGAACGTCGATTGTTGCGGCAAGATCAATTTCAAATTTTCTCTGTAAATACTCGAAAAAAAATAATATGAAAAAGAGTAATTTTTATAATGTGGCAATTGATTGAAAGTATTGGTATAATATATAAAATTTCACAAACCGAATATACGTAAGTACATGAATTTTATTTTTTAGTTAGATTGGTATTATTTTCAGTTATTAAAGAAGGGAGTTTGGGGGCGGGAACCCCAATAGGACTAAAATTTAAATATTTAGTGAGAAATGTTATAGTGTGTACGGAAGACCAGGTATTTCCATATTGGAGCAAGGCAGAGAGAGGCGGTATGGGGTGGACGGAATATACAGTAGAAAATATAGAAGTTGGCTTTGCTATAGGGCGAGAATAGATGGAATACCGCTCTTTCTGATTAATACAAAATTATGATAAATAGCCCGGCAACGCGGGGTTTTTCAGATAGTACAACTAAAAAGGTGGCATAAGCCCTAATTTCACGGTTAACTCTGAATTTCCGAAAATTGCAATAGCTTAATTTTTTCGGCATCTTCTACAACTACAAAAATAAAGATAGAGTTTTCCTTCAAATAAAATTTGTTTTCCATAGAGAGTTCTTTCATTAAGATCCTGTACATTTTTTGAAACTTTTAACAGTTTTCGCACAATATTGCGTGAAATATAAGCACTTTTAAAAATAACACAAACAAGATTTTCTCAAAAACGGCTCTAAAGCTTTTTTCCAAACGTTTGATAAGGATAGTGATGAATAGCCTATATGAAATGATATAAATGCCATTTTGCTCTATTCATTTTTTTCAAAAACCACAAATATTATTTTTTTACTTGTCTCTCATGTGGTAATATTTCCATTAGCGGCGATTTGTTCACATAATTATTTTTAGAGTTCATGTGCTCTAAATAATGTCATACAACGCTTCTCGGAAATTCAACCATTTCCTGTGAAAACTAGCTCAAAATATCGCATTTTCAGAAACGTTCAAACACTATTTTCTTATAAATGCCTCCAAATTTTTTCGTTAAACTTTTCAAATGGATAGTGCAAATTGCACCCTTTAATATGACGTACAGCTCATATTGGAGTCTTTTTTTGTTTCTTCAAACATTACACAAATGTAATTTTTTTGCATGATATCTTGACACCTTTGATATGCACGACACCAGCAATTTGTAGACACTTTTATTTGTAAGTTAACGTGCTTCAAATGTCTTCAAATGAAGCGTTTCGAAAACTCAAAACTTTTCTGTTAAAAACAGCTTCAAATTTCGCATTTTTAGTAGCGCTTAAACGCCATTTTCTTAACAACGGCTTACAAGTCAAAATGACAAAATTTTTTGTAATCAATAGTATCTTGATTTTCATTGTACCGAAGACTCATCGATTCATTTCAAGCTTCTATCGACCTCTTGATCATCACTGACCTCCTTTAAAACGTCATCGGCTCCAGGGGGGGGGGTCCTACTGCAAAAATGGTTGCTACATATTTTGTATCCTCCAGATTATGGAGATCTCCGTTCGCCGCGCGCCATTTTTTTTCGGGGAGACAATATACATTCCTCTTAAAATGCACGAAATAATGCAGTGAACGTACGTAAATATGTCAACTAAGTAAGCAAAGTAAACTCAAATTAAGCTTACCGTTAACATGATTCGCATTCCCAAACATGGCTGCATTAATGGATGCAGCTACAATGAAATTATTCATGTGGCCAATTCTATCTAGCTATTTACTTTCTCGCGACTGCTTACGCAGTATAGAGAAAGTTTCGAAATGCTGCGGGAAAATACGGTGAATTTTTGACAGAAAACCTCGTATTACAGGGCCCTTGTAACGAAAAAGTGGATAAATCTAGTTGCTAAATTTAGAAAAAAATCCTCTAAAACATGGTGCAGCCAGGATACATGTTTAATGGCTCCTTGATACCGAAAAATCGATTGACAGCAAAAAGTCTCTCTGTCTGCCCGTCCGTTCAGCCGATTTTCTCCAAAATTGATATTCCCCGATCGATCTGGCTGATTTTGTGGCTCCTTGAATTTGAAACCGATATATTAATTTGGGGGGGGACTTCAAATGAAGTCACTGGGACATTTTCAAAATAAAAAAAATGACGCTAACAAGTTTGATGAAATTTTGTTTTTGGATAGTCTAAAGGACGTATAAGAAAGTGGTGCAGGTCTCATGTTGGTTGAAAACTCTGATTTTGCAAATATTGAAAATATTCAAATTTTTTTCAACGTCTTCCTACAACTACAATTATAGAGAAATTTTTCTTAATGAAATGTGTCTATAAAAACAGTGATTCAAATACGGCCATGTTCAATTTTGAAAATCATATTTATTTTTTGTGAAATTTTGTATCAAACATAGTCAATTTTTATTTTATTTAAATTATTTTTTCTTAAAAACCGCACAACAGCATTTGATTAAATTGGGACCTTAGGTAGCATAAAGGACTCTTAAGAGAATGGTGCAAGTCGTATGTTATTGAAATGCCTGATATTGTGAAAATATTAAAAAAAGTAAAAAAAATGTTCGGCGTCTTCCTACAACTTCAATTGTAAAGGGCACATTTTTTCTTAAATGTGTACATAAAAAACAGATCTTCAAATAAGATTATGTTGAATTTTTTTAAAATACAAGGAAGTTTTGTGTAATTTAGGGACAAAAATACCCGTTGTAAATTTACTACTCTTTAGACAGTTGGATGCTTTGTAAGTTAGAATTTGTTTATTATTTCTTTGTTCGATTCTTACATTCGATCTTTTGTTATCCATTTACACAGTAAAATTTTAGAAATTAATTCAAACCTATTTGAAACATGAAATAAAAATTGCTAGCTCTCAGGGAATATCAACAATGCAGGAATGCAACAATGGAATTCCGCATTGCGCTCGAGAAGTTCTGTGTCATTGTTGTAACATGATATAGCTGTACTAAAAGGAAGGTATTGCTTTTAATAGAACACGAAAGTGAACCTTCTCTTGAATTCTAATATAAAATTAAACGGTATTCGAGAGTAAAATTTAGAATATTCCTATTACTGTGATAACTGGTTTATCATTAAAAACAAAAATAAAGTGCCGGGATGATTCTCATAACCCAGTGACAAGAAGAGCGTCCTCAGTCTGAAAAACATCTTAATTAACAGACTTTTTAGTTCCGTTATGATAGTTGATCGTAGACACCGCAATTCGTTTATAGCGGGATGCAAAAGATGTCAAGATTACGGACATACGAAAAATTACTGTCCAAAAACTCCAAAATGTGTAAGGTGTGCTAGCTCACGTGAATCGGGTAACTGTATATTGAGCCCACAACATAACCCAATCTGTGCAAATTGTAATGAAGCTCACTCAGCGTCTTCACAAACCTGTACATATTTTCAAAAAAGGCAAGAAGTGTTCACTAGATGTTATTATTTTATTTAACTTATTTATTTTATTTAACTTAACAAATTATATTTATTCACAAGCCGCTAAGAATCCCCTCCATTCTCTTGTTCCTCCCTCTTCTTTTCCATCATTACCTCCCAGAGACAATAACTTTCAGTATAGAAATCTATACCCTCCTCCCCATCAAGCTTTTATTCCAAAACATTCTCAATGCCCATTAACTAATTCTCCTCAAAGTGCTTCCCTTCACCCAGGGGTAATAACAGAAATAATAAATCAAGTAATTAAAGTTCTCATTCCAATAATAAATACTTTCCTAAACTGGAATGCAAATGAAACACACCAGTAAAAGTTATTTAAAGTATTTGTTAATTACTTATTGCATAGATATAGCTTTCATAATGGAAACCCATCTTGCTTCTAAATAGGAAATTAAATTCTCTGGTTTCACAATTCATAGAGCAGATAGGCCCTCTCGGACGCCTGCAGGTGGAGTTGCTATGGTAATTAAACAATCTCTACGTCATGATTTACTCCCTCCACAGATTACGGCAACTCTCAAAAATATAGGCATTGCCCTTCATCAACCAGCAGGCCCCCCACTCATAATTATAACAGTTTATAAACCCCCTAACATATCTCTGAAACAAGCCCATCTTTGCACAATATCCTGTTTCCCAGCCCCCACATTAGCATTCGGTACTTCAATTCCAAACACGAAATCTGGGGCTGTAGGAAAGCTGGGGCTGTAGGCTGTGGGAACCACTTCCCCCAACGGAAAAATTCTATTCAACTATATCATAAATCAAAACCGAACTGTCTTTGCACCGAACGACCCTACCCATTACCCATATAATCCTAGAATTTCACCTGACATTCTAGATATTGTAGTGGCCAAAGATTTTAATCAACCTATAACACAATTTGTTCTAACAGATTCCAACTCAGATTGTCCTATACTATTATCTAGACATTGTCCTATACTAATATCTACAAATGCAAACAAAATAATAACATCGTCATCATTGAACTCTTTCTATAAAATATTAAATTGGCAAGTATTTTAAGATAAACTAAACAATTTAATTCCTCTACCTCCTTTCCCAAAGTCTACCAGTGAAACAGAACGTCTTACAACGGCAATAGAATGTCTTACAACGGCCGTACTTGACACAGCCAAAGAAGCATCTCCGAAACCTAAAAATCCAATTTCTAAACCAAAACCGTTTCTCCGAAACCTAAAACTCAATTTTTCTGAGCTCTATGAATTTTCGAAAATATAATATTAAGAGATCGTTCATAAATTACGTGACGTTAAAGGGGGAGGGAGAGGTCTGTGACAGCGTTACGATGCGTTACGTAGGGGTTCAAGCGCATGTTACGGGTGCGTTACAAGGGGGAGAGGGGGTATTAAAATACTCGAAATTTGCGTTACGTAATTTAAGAACGGTCCCTTAGTAATAATGCGAGAATGTTTCGCTGATGTATCACCACTAGTGGTTATATATAATTCAATTACGGATAAAAGTATAAAAGATCGTTTTGTCCACATTTTCATTATAAGATATTATCTCTCCCGTGGAAGAGACTAATTTTTGAGAGCGAATTCTCGCGGGGAGTAGCATTACTATGATTGTCGTAAAAGGTTCGGTGGAAATACCGCCTGGTTGCTGCAGCGCATGCATGTGGAAGCTTGAATTAACTTGCTTAAAAGCTTGACCCAAGAAGAATTAAATAACACTCTGAATTCAGTTGAGCATGTTTTTCGAATTGTTACACTGTAACAATGTTTGGAGACTTTATTCGGCAATTAACATGGAGTAATTTTTCTTGATCGGTGTCATTAACTATTAAACATCTATTAATTCTCTTTCACGGCAGTCATTATGCCATAAAGTAATTACTTGATCGTATATCGGTCAGGGGCTCGTCGCCTGTATTATCCTAGGTTCCCAGACAGTCCCCCATCGAGAGATCCTGGGTGTCTCAATCTGTTTACAGCCTCTGTGACTTCACAGAGCTTGGTTAAGCATTTCGGCTACCGACGCAGTTCATTCATGCTCAAAGACATTGAAATAATTTTGTAATATCTCAATGAAGGTCTCTAGAAAACTTTATTATATTTGAATTACTTGTGGCAGTCATTTTTTACTCGCCATTGTTTATTAAGATTTCTTGACACAAAGATCATTTATATCATTTGGTTGCATTAAAGAGAGAAAATTTGCAAAATCGACACTCCATTTTTATTTCGCAAAAGCAAGATTTCCCGGCAAATGACCAAGAGAGCACGCACATACATAACCTCGTTTGGCAGCGAGCGCCGCCACCAGAGCCGCGTCTCATTCAACAGCGTGGTGCAGTGCGTCACTGTGACACGAGGCGTACGCGCGCGCACGCGTTCTGCGCAAACAAGGACACGCACTAGGCGAGGGCGCCTTCTTCGAGGACACAAATGTAAGGGTTCTCACAATAAAAAACACAAACATCTGAGACATACAAGGGGGTTGAAGATGGCCACTTTTGGGTGAAAGAGAATTTTTTATTCCGAAGTTACACATTACAACAATTGCTGATGCCTGGTAGGCAAGTCATTTTACACTGGTATTTAGTAGGTGCCCCAAATTTCTTTGACAACGTATGAACATGAATCTACCAAAAATTCCAACCATTGAGGCCATAAGCCATGAATTGCCAACCATTCAGGGGCTAACGCCATAACTGTCAAAGTATATAGCTTCGTTATGTGAGATGTCCTCCCACATATTCATTATCAGAAAGCAACAATCAATCCCTTTGCACGCCATAGAAATGTATAACAAATATTATGAGACACCTATAATCCATACATATTTTTAGCTCTCATTTTGCTAGATGCATAAGTATACGTGTTTTTGTTTAGGTCCACGATACTCATACTGTTGTAAATAATATTTATCTCATTTTTATGCAAAATGTTTCTATTACTTAGATGAGAACATTTCTTCTTATCAAATGTCATCAGCGCCGACTACTTTCTTTTACTCAACTAATGTTGGTAAACAAAGGGAATAGGGATTCTGGAGCTCATGAAAACGTGCAGACCATATTGACAGTGCTGCAGTTGTTCGTTAAAACGAGTTCCAAATATCAGGCATGAAGGCTTTTGAGCGCCATTGCGGGCAAAACAAGTGATGATAGTCCAAACATCTGATATCGAGACGTGTCCGTTCGTTGCGGACTCAGCGAAAAGGACGTTACTCTCGCATCCGAACGCGTTGTAAACCACATTGCTCCTTAAAATTTGCACATTTTCTGGCTTTCTTTGCAAACGTTGTCTGTTAAAATAAAATATTTTATGTAAGGAGAAAAATAGAGCCTTAGGGATGGTTGCATTACACAATATAGCATAGGAAGTTAATTTTAATTACACTGACAAATTTCAGGGAGCGACTGTCGACTGAAAAAGTTTAAATCTTTCACATCAACGTATCTTCCAAAACTGAATACTTGCCAAAGTAGATGACACTAATGATCATCATTCTCTAAGGCACCTAGAAGTTTGATTGGAGCCGAGTCCCTGCAGAACCAGAATGATTTGGTATTCGTTGCAGGAAGAAGCAGAGATGATGATCGCTTATGGTGAAGCTGTAGGAACGGTCGAGTGGCAGCATGGATGTACCGAGCATGTACTCATGTTGTTAACGTTTCCTACATCTCACATTTTGGAACTATTTTTTGTTTTGTGTGAGTTCATAGTTCTTTTTAGATAGAAAATGTGTAGGACGGCTGTGGAATGTGAGTAAACCAGATCTGTGCCATGTAGGGGAATATGTTGTACCTTGGACATATATGTGCCTTGGATCTAGGCTAATTCTAGCTCTGCCTGGTGAGATACATGAATAATACTAATGTCAATAGTGGTCTCTATACAGTTAAATATGTGTATTTGGCAATTCATCTGCAGCAGAAATGATTAAAAACAAAATCACCTGTCTAAAGTAAGTATTCTTCATTAGATTCTCTTAATTGTAGATCCAAAATATGCAAGATCGCCTTTGCAATGAAAGCAATTCCTGATTCCGTATTGTTTTAACCCTTCACTGGTGACGTGCGGTCTCTGAGACCGCTGAAGAGAAATACACATGTAGCCCTCCTTTCTTGTACGTTGCAATAAGTTTTTTATTTACAATTAGAATTATTAACAATTCTTAATAATTCTCAAAACATTCGAAGGACGATACTACCATATTTGCAATCGACAAGAATGATTTAATGAAGCTTCCACATCCAGTTCCTTCTGAAGGATCAGTTCAACAGCTTCGAAAAAAAAGTTTGAAATTGATTTATCCGTTGTTTGTTAGACCTTCTTTTCGAACACCTGAAAATGTGTTCCGTGTACACCTGAAAATGTTAAGTATGCCTTATTTCGTCTTAAGACAATATTTATTTAAAAGTACTAAATAAATTTCTTCTTCCAAACATGTTGCCATTTTCCCAGCATAGTTACGAACGCTCCAAGAGACAACACACCTGGAACCAAGGTACAGCACTTGTGTTGTACCTCAGTCCTAATTACACTTTTTTAAAATTTGAAAATAATTCAATGATATCGTAAGAATATGTGCTTGAAATAAAAGTGTGATGTATAAAACTATGGAGTATCCAGACAAAATATTTTGGTCAATTTGTGTCCAGAAACTACAAAATTAAAAATAGAAACGTCAAAATGGGTCTGAGGTACCACACCTTCCACTACAGTGTGCCAGGGCTATTTGATGTCTTTGCACACACACCATTTTCAAACCCAAGTTGATACGACCTTTTTTCCTCCACTTGTAGAATGGAACCCTCTCTCCAGTTTGCCGGTATAATTAAAATCCACCTTCAGCGATTGAAAGAGAATAGGAAATTAGAGATATAAACTTAGTTATCGTGCTGAAACCCAGTGCGTGTGCAAATTTTGCAGAAACAGAACAAAATCTTCCCATACAATAAGAAGACTGGGTAAAAAATCATTCACTTGGATATATAACCACCACTGTGATAGCTTGGCAACAAATGTTGCCATAGCAGCTCTTCTGGCTGGAAGCTCATACGGTTGGACTTCCGACAGCGGCGGATAATAGCTAGGTCGAATTCCGCCGTTGCCTCGAGGAGGCTTGTAGCGTCTCTAGCGGCAGCTCTGATCAGTAGTTTTCCTTGGTTTCTCCAAACAGAACCAGGCGAATGCTGGAGACTTGCGGCGAAGATACCTAGAAGGGAAATCCTACAGTCCGACGTGTTGGTCGGCACCGGATGGCTCACGGATGGAAAGGAACACCGCCACCTCTGTGGATATAACTCACGGGACAAATAAGCAGTGAAATTGACGTGTACGGAAACTAGAAATAATCAATCAATCGAGGAGTGAATCATGTGTACACTTAAAAACGCCTTTGGGAGCAGTGTGCGGGGCGGTCGCTGCGGCGGGGCGGCAGAGAACGGCCAGCGCGCGATCAAAGGTTACGAGGTTACGCTCACACATAATGGAGGGTTGCGTGGAGCGGGAAGAGCGGGGCGAAGCGGAGCAGGGCAGGGCAGGCAAGGGCAGAACGCAGTGGAATGAGGCGCAGCGGTGAGAGGCGGCTGTATCCAGCGCGAGACGGCAAAGCGATGGGAGGGGGCGGGGCGGGGCGGGGCAGGGCGGCAGGCTCTGACTGGCCACACTAATGAAGGGTCCATGGAAGAGGTACTACTAAGCTCGCTGCCACGTAAACTTGAAATGCCAATTCAAAAGACCGCTACGTCAGCAACGCTGCCTGCTGAGAACCCCTTCCTTCCACCACACAGAGTTGAAATTCTCTATTCAGTTTAGCAATCGTATTTTATGAATCTTTGACTCCGCATTGATTCATTACTAATAAAATTAAACATTTCTTCTCGAACTACTGTTCTATCACTTTTCACAGAGATAGCGTTTCGTAGAGTTCCACAAGTACGTGAAGGTTCGTTGTTGGTGATTTCGGGCGCGTCAAATGCCAAGGTAATTAGTCCCGTAAATCTATTGTAAGTTTTTTCCTCGGCAGGTGGCGGTAATCTTCCCCAGCTGGATGGCAAGATCCGGCATCTATCTACCGTCGGCTAATGGGATTTTCCCTAACCAGGTATCTCCCACCAGCGGGACACCACCCCAACCGAGACAAGCTTTAAGCTCCGGACCGGTCTCCCGGCATGTTTGGTAGTGTAGTGAACTATGTTAGTGCAAGCGTGTGTAAGCAAGGGGGAGGACAGAACAAGGAAGGGGACAGAAAGGTCGCGCACTATCCATGGCCCGTTTGTGAGGGTACTGCTCCGGTAATCGCCTCGTGTTGATCGGAGAAACAACGGAAAACTATCGATAAGTGCAGCCGGCCACTAGAATTCTTCTCCAGACAACAACTGAATTCGACCCAGCCACAAATTAGTGACAAAAATCCTGCCACCGTCGGGACTCGCACCTAGGACCTCCCAATCAGAGGCACTGCAGTGACATCAGTTGATGCGCTGAGCACCCTCTCTCGGCGCGAGCTTAAGTGTAGACACTCGGGGCGTTGGTGTAAACGTGCGTCAATGTTGGTGTAAACGTGCGTTAGCAATGTCACTAGACGTGCTTAAATTTGTGTAAGTGAAGTAACAATATTTTGAAGTAATCTAAAACATTGATTCGAGTTACAAAAGCGCATAAAAAAGAATGCCAAAAATGGAATAAAAAAGAACGAACAAAGAGTGTATATCCGTACATTGAAGAAGTAGTCTCCTTATCAGCAAAATACATGCAACATAATTCATAATAATGTGACTCGTGGAGGCCAATCAACAACAGAAGATAATGTACATATAATAAAGACTCGAATACATAGGAACATGAAATCATTCGGACACCTGTATCAATGGCAATGAGTAGACTTGGCAACAATAATCTGAATAGTTTTCTTCTCTTCGGTAGACAATGTCTTTCGAAGATCCTTAGAAGTTACAATATTTTTTTTACTTTCTCGCCTTACGTTATACTTCGTAAGAAGAGAAAGTTATGTAATCGTGTGGCGGAAAACGGGGAATTTTCACCAGAAAAACTCTTATAGCAGGGGTCTGGTGACAAAAAAGTGGATAAAATCTGTTGCTAAATTTAGAAAAAAAATCCTCTACCTCGTGATGTAGTCAAAATTCATGATTTGTTGCTTCTTCATATTGCAAAATCGATTGACGGCAAAACGTCCGTCTGTCCGTCTGTGGTCAACGCTAGCGCTCAAACCGTTCGGCCGATTTTCTTCAAAATTGATATTCCCGGATCGTCTTAACTCGTCTCAAGGCCTCTTGAATTTGAAACCGATATTTTAGTATTTGAGGGCACTTTACATGAAGCCCCTTTTGAGATTTTCTAAGTTAAAAGAAAATGGCTCTAAATTTTTTTATTGTAATTTGTTGTTGAATAGTGCAAAGAACTTTGAGGGAATGACGTAGGTATCATTTTCGTTGATAGGCCCAATTTTTCGAAAATTGCAAAAAAATGTTTAAAAACTGCAAAATTGGAAGATAGAGATGTTTGCCTCAGACAAAGTCGGTTGAAGTAGACAAAGTCGGTACAAAATTAGCACTTCAAATAAGGTCATGTACCATTTTTTGGAAAATCTAGTAGTTTTTGCGTAAATTGCGATTCTAATTTACAAAAGAAAGCTTTCTCAAAAACCGCTCCAAATTTTTTCTTTAAATTTTCTGCACGTGTGTAATAAGGGACGGTAAATATATGAATAAACTAGTGGTGCTATAGAATGGCACATACTTTCTCGCAGTAGTTATTTTCCAAATGCCGATCATCGGATAAATTGTGGAGTAAGCCGTTCACCGCTGCCTTTCTTGGTCATGTCTGAAAGATATTTTTCGCATGTTGACAATTACCGGCTTCCTAATGATAGAACTGATACAATTACGTTTTGACTAAAATATAAGTAGTTGGTTCGCATGTGGGTTCCGTGGCGCGGTTGGTTATAAGCACCTTCGGGTTGAGATCTTCAATAAAGAAGGTGCCGAGTTCGATCCCCCGAAGGGGATTTTAATTTGATGAATGTGATGTTGCAGGAAAAAACATTGAAGAGTGTAGATACTTTATTGAAAATCATTTGAAGTACTTCTACTCACGAATAGAATCAATGCAGATAAATAGTAGGACTTGTCTGTGTTTTTCCTTACTGCATCTTTTAAACAATTTTTCAACTCTCTTATTCTGAAGTGTATGACATGTCAAATCAACCGTTCTCTAGTATATATCTGTATGAACAGTATATATCTGTATATATCTGTACAATTTAAGTAAATGTATGAGTATTTTAACGTGAATTTTAATACATTATAACCAGAACGCATGCGATGAACTTACAATTCCTCACCTTTCCGAAATTATTATTACTCTCTAGCCTTACTAATACTTCGTAAAGCGGTTTACCGCTGCCTTTCTTGGTCATGTTTGAAAGAGATGTTTTTCGCATGTTGACAATTACCGGCTATTAATGATAAAACCGATACGATTACGTTTTGACTAAAATATAAGTAATTGCGATAAATGTACGGGAAATGTCTGTATATATTTGTTCAAATTTTTAACTTTTAACAATTTTTTACTTCTCTTCTTGGATTTGTAAATCGTGTGTACCATCGTATCAATTGTTTCTTTATCATGCATTTACCATTTTATAGGTCAGTTCTCTTCTTTCACATCTCTGTTCGACACAGGCGGTGTTTGTGTGGCGTAGTAGTATAAGTGCCGGTTCGTTGACTTTTAGTATCGGATATCGGGTCTCGGTACCGAAAACGTTTGCTGTTATTATACACTTTTGCTGGTTTATGAAGTAATGGAATAGCAATAAGGACCGTATAGAAGAAGAGCGAGAAAGTATGTGCGTTGGAAGCACCACTAGTTAAACATTTTAGAAGCAATCATATTTTGTACGTAGCATTAGCTTATTATAAATTTTAAAGATAAAAGAAATTTTACGGTGGATATAATCTCAATCTATATAACTAGTGGTGCTACAGAATGACACGGACATTTCCATATTTGTTTTCTATTTCCTTGGGTCTGGACTAGGTATTCGGAATTGCCACGTACTCATGCCAGCTGCCATTTATCGCCGCTCGAAGTACGTTTCTTTGACATTTTCATAATATTTCGGTTTCCTAATGGTAGAAGGGACATATTAATTTTAAAATATTAAAGAATACAAAAACCTTGTTCTAAATGGAAATTTTGTTTCAAAAGTTTAGAGTCGTTTTTAAGAAAATGGCCTTTAAGCGTTACTGAAAATGCGAAATTTAAAGCTCTTTCTCACAAAAAGTATTGAGTTCTCAAAAAAGTTCATTTGAAGTAATTTGAAGCACTTTCAGTCCCAAATACAATAATGTTTACAAACTGCTGATATGTGCATAATAAAGATGTGGGAGATCTTTCAAAAATATTACATTTGTGTAATTTTTGAGAAAACAAAAAAATACCCCAAATTGAACTTTACGTCAAAAGTGCAATTGGCACTATCCGTCCCAAACGTTTGAAGAAAAAATTTGGAACCAATTTTTGAGAAAATGGCGTTTGAGCGTTTCTGAAAATGCGGAATTTTGAGCTAGTTTTCACAGAAAACAGTTGAGTTTTTAAGAAACTTGACTTAACATTATTTAAAGCACGTGTACCCATAAACGAAATAATGTGAACCAATTACCGCTAATGTAAATATTAACGACGTGAGACAAGTAAAAAAATACATTTTTGTAATTTTTGAAAAACAAAATAATATAGCAATATGGCGTTTTTGTCATCTCATAAAATACATTAGGCACTATACCCACCAAAAGTTTGAAGAAAATATTTGGCGCCGTTTTTGAGAAAATCTTGTTTTGTAATTTTTTAAAGTTGCATATATTGTACGCAATATTGCGCGAAAACTACTGACATTTTCAAAAAATCTACAGGATCTTAAAGAATTCACTGTGAAGAACTAATTTGATTTGAAGGAAAAATCTCTACCAGCAATTTTGTACAAGACGCCGAATAAAATTCAAACTTTTGGAATTTTCGAATTTATATATATATATATATATATATATGTATATATATTGTGACGAACGTGAATTTAGAGATTCGTCACAGGTGCCAGAGCCCTATAAAACACCAAAAAGAACGGGGAAGAGAGCGCGGCGCAGTTCAAAAGGGGCGCGCCCGCAGACGCGGAAATTGTCGCCCGCAACGTCCATCGCGAGTCGCGAGAAAACGACGTGCATTAACTGGAGGGGAGGAGGAGGCGTCACGTTACCCCTACAAACCGAGGGCATAAAACGCTAATCCGCAAACGGAAGGGCCTCTTAAGCTTTCGTCAGTTGGAGCAGGCGGCATCTCTGAAGTTTCGGAAGAAGAAACGGCAGATTCTCTCCGAAGTAACGGTAGCCGATGTTGAAAGATTATGCGAAAGAACGTCATTTTAGTTAGGAGTGTCCGACGTCAGAAAGGCGTCTAGTTAGTCGTCCGCGAATTTGTTAAAATATTCAAGAAAGATTTTTGCAATTACGGCACCGTGAAAAAGGTCGCCTGTGAAATTTGCGACAAGTTGACGCTCAGATTAAACCATAAAATCTGCAGCTGGAACGGGGGGAGAGATCTAGTACGCGGCGAGAACCAAACCTCACGCTGGCGTACGAATAACACTGGGCGCGAGCCAAAGAACGCGCCGAACGAGATCTGGAGACGGGCGAGTACCGGTCGAGATCGGACGAAGGAGACGGAACCGGGACGGGAGACAGAAGAGGACGACGGAGCTGGGAGCGGAAGATAGAAGAACGGGACCAGGAGAGGAAGACGGAAGAAGGACGGCGACGGGAGCTGAAGACCGAAGACGGAGGCACGAAGGCGGCGGGTCGCCAGGCACGAGGCCGCGGCTCGGAGCGCAAGCGGCGGCAGCGAACGCGACAGCGAGCGACCAGTGGCAAGGCCAGCTCACCAGGAGGGGCGAGGTAACGGTGCAAACGAAAATATGGGTCAAGTTCGCGCCGCGTTGAAAGAAAATTTTAGGAGTTATACGGGGAGGTTCTAGACTGTGAAGGCGAAATAACTTTCATGTTGCAGTTATAAAAGCAATAGCCATTTGACGCCTGGTTACCTGTTGGTTTTGTACATGAGTTAAAGTAGATTGATGTGGTAATAATTGTATCAAAGTGTGGAGAAAGTCGTGCTACAGAGCACGTTTATTGTTCAGAGGTGTTAGAATTAAAACGACTGCGAAATGAGATTAGTAAAGCGCACGCAGTGATTGAGTCAAAAGTGCAAGCAGACTTTAGTCAATTTTCATTTTTAAAGAATTCCTAATTTTTCCACGAACAGTAACTGTGTTTAGAATTTGAAGAGTTTTGGTTATTTGATTTAAAGAGGATATAGTGTGAGTTGATGATTTTATTTGGAAAGTTGAAAGAGAATGATGACGAGTTATGTGTGTAGTAGAGTTAGTCATTATTTTTGAAATCATTAAACTTTGTTTTATTGTTATTTGTGTTCCTGTGTTTTGGATTGCTCTCTACACTCCAAAGATCCCGCTGCCCTGAGATATAAGTAAGCTCGAAAGAGCAGATATCTGCGCACCCGCCCAGAGTCTCAACCATTGTTGTGAGAATTAGCAAATTTAAATAAATTTGGGTGTTCGGGGCGAGTTTGCGTCAGAATATATATATATATATATATATATATATATATATATATAAAAGAGGTAAACTCCGGCACCGTATGACCGATCTCCATGAAAGGTGGCACTTCTACATGTTTTTTCACTAAACCTTCACAGAAGGTTTATGTGCTATACATTCAAACTCCACTCCATGGCGCTGTAGAACAAAACTAAATATTCACATCAATTGTAAAGCCTGCAATACTCGGGACAGCATTTTGAATTCACATAGGTAATAACTCCCAAACAAAGCGTTCTAGGGCATTAAATACTAAAGTTTTGAGCCTCAAAAAAGGTTTCTTTAACCGTTTCTTTAACGTAATCTACGGGATGAGAGCTTCATGAACAATCTATTACAGTTTTGCAGGTCCGGCGCTGCTCGATTATTATCTCACCTGCTCGGAGACAAGGGTCTTGCAGAATCTGAAACTACATGTGAATGACAGGAACACATAGACAGTCAGACTGAGACAGGGACAGAGAGAGAGAGAGCAAGAGACAGAGAGCAAGAGAGAGTAAGAGTCAGAGAGCAAGAGAGAGAGCAAGGGAGAGCAATAGAGAGCAAGAGAGAGCAATAGAGAGAGAGTGAGAAATGGAGGGAGAAACAGAGAGAATGGGAGATGGAAGAGGAAAGAGAGAGAGATGAAGGGCAGAAAGTCTGCTGGGTTCCGATAGTACTACTATAAAAATGTAAAAGAAATTTGAAGTGGGTTCATTCTATTGATTTTGAAATTAATTGTGCTACAATGAAGCGATAGTTAGATTTTTTTAAGGAGGAAAAGAAAAATCACGGTTTTTAAGATTAACATTGGGAAACGTGGGACTTGTGATCTTCGTAATGTACTTTGTTATAAAGACAAAAATTCTGAGAAACAATTCTTTACTGCAATGGCACTGTATCGGCAAGGAAGATGAACTCTGATAAATTGGTGTCTTGATGACTAAACCCCAAACACATTGATTTTAATATTGCATGGAAAATTGATTTTATATTGTTTTAAACACGGAGTTTCCAATTTAAAGCTTTGGAGATGTTGGTCTCCGTTTGTAGACACGGGATATGTAACATGCATTACAGAAACTTTTTCTGAAAGAATTGACAGGTGGAGGTAGGAGATACCTACATTTCCCGTAACAAAGGTGTATTTTCTAGAAGCAAATTTAAGGAAATAGAACAGTGTTGTCAAGGTCGATGCCACGAGCAGGAGTCAGTGGCACGAGTACCAAGACGAAATCGCCCCTCCACGCAGTTCATTACCCTGCCACCAGACAATGCCATCCCTATTGTAAAACGACGGGGTTACTAATAGTTTCCTTTCCCGACGCTAGTTGCGCTGAGAAGACGCGTGCCACTGCCACCAAAAGAAGACCTTGTCCCCTCTGGAATAGAAGGATATCACATAGCAAGTCTAGTTAGACGAAGATTCAAATAATACCAGATATGAGATTTATTCGTAGAGTCAAAGATACATCTTCATACATATTCACGATATAAACTTTATAAATACTTCAAGATTTCATCCATTTGGAATGTTACATCAAAATATATACCACATCAAAATCATGTTAGGACTTGTATTATATTATTATCTGCGGTCAGTGGGAAGTAAATTGTGTCATTGAATTGGATTTAGAAGGTTTGGAAGGCTTGGTGCAGAAAGAAGACGCAACACCAGCCACAGTAAGCCTCTTGTTACAAGCAAAATTAATATCTCGAGTTTGCTGAATGAATGGCTCAACTTGTTAATGTAATTTTTTATTCATATTTATGAAGGCCTTAGGAAAGTACAAAATTTTTTAAAAACACTTATCAACCAACAAAAGATTACCAGTTTGTCAACATTATCATCTGACAACATTATCTACAACGAATCAGCAACTAATTTCACAACTAGTTAAGCTACAACAGCACATACTTTCTCGAAATAGTAGTATAACTACAAGAGCACATATTTTCTCTAAATCATGGCAACACTTACGTTATATTATAAATTAGGGTTACGTTCAGAAAAAATGGATTCAGAAAGGTTGCACTAAATAGTTCATAACTGGATGCCGACGGAAGAAATGAGGTCGGCCAAAAGTAAAATGCAAGGATAGTGAAAAGGCGGCAATGAAAGGAAGAGATATTTTGCAAAACACTTGGCATGGCAAACAAACTGGCGCTTTGGAAGCGATAAATGGAAAAAATGTGCTGTAAATATCGCTACCATATGTTGCTACGTTCGCCCGTCCTCGGCACCTTTTACTTCTCGTTCCGGTTAGCAGCGTGGTGATGCGTCGAAAAAAAATTTTTTTTGAGACTTGGGGTTTCAAGGATCTTTACAGGGGGAAGCCAGAGGTTTGGATCACCATGCAAAATGATGTGCTCATTTGAAAACATTGAATTTATTCATCCAAATGACTCTACAAATAAAGAACACGCGTAGAATCTGCCAACTCAAAAACGTAATTATGAATCACTGGTTTTAAACTGCAATATGTTACATCACCCCTACCTATTTTGCATTTTCTATAGTCAATCCATAGATGGCCACCGACGAATTTACCTTCTATCCTGATTATGGGTTCCCATTTGTTTTCGAAGAGTTAATTTCACATTTTCTAAAATAGTACACAATACCCTAACGCTAATAATAGCCCTCAATTCAAAACTAAACGCCACTTTTCTACCTGAATACTATATTCAGTGATTCAATTTCTCACAAACACAATTAAATCTGTCGCATAAATAAATACCCCCATCCGAAAATCCTTATCCTAATATTAAGAAATTTATCCTTTCTTTTTCTACATCCATATTATCTATTTTGTGGTCTAATATTTTAATGGCTTGCGTATCAAAAATTGAGGTCAAATGAATGTACACTTGGTTCATTAGCAATTGTTTGTCTCACTGCTTCACTTCATTCTCTCGTTGTACCTCCGATAAAACAAACATGATGATACCCACTAGAAAGTCAGAGTATGTTCCGTGCAGGTTACGTCGTTGCCTCCCTCACTCGTTTAACTCTCCTGCAGGCGAAGGTGAGTGCTGACGGCCACTCAAAAGGTGAGGGCTGAGTCGCCACTCGGTCCCCGCGAGTAGTTTCGACGACACCCGACCGACGCAACTGCGCCAGCGCCTCCAGCCAGATCAAGGCCTCCGGGACGTCGTGCGTTCACCCCCGCCTCTCTAGACCAGTGGTGTCAAGGTCTTCTACTGGTGGCAGTGGCACGCCTCTTGGTACCGTGCCATTCCACGAGCTTCTCTGCGCTACTAGCGTAGGAAGACTATTAGTAACCCGGCCGTTTTACGATAGTGATGGCGTTGTCTCTTGCGGCGGGCTAATGAACTGCGTGGAGAGGCGATTTCGTCGTGACACTCGTGCCACGGACTCCCGCTCATGGCATCGACCTTGGCACCACTTCTCTAGACCGCCAAAATCTTCGCTCTTGTTCCTAGGGCGTATATCTATCGCTGACCACTACTTTGCCCGTGACTATATGTGTCCATGTGAAAATTCACATGAATAGGGTTACGTAGTTCTGGCACTGTGCACTTTATTCTGGAGACGATACTGGTCTTACAGTTTGCCATTTTAACATGCACCCCTCAAGCAAGAGATCATTTTCATCGTCATATTGTTCTGCCAAGTGCTGCATTTCCCGCACACTATACTGCGTGATAACTAGGCCTTTTTGCCTAAACTTTCATGAACATTTTACCTATAATGCTCCCTCCTATTTTTATCACACTTTTATATAACTGAATATCTCTGATGTCTTAACCTTTCTGATATAATGCCCCATTCTGGTTCCATTACACATTATTATCTCTAGCCGGGCGCACGTCGCTAGCACAGGAACTGTTCACTTTCGCTGCGACTCCGAAAGGAACTTCGATATTCTCCGCCGAACTGGCGGGCAGATTCTTGCCCCTCTCTGGCGGATGGAACCTTCCCTACTGGGGACAGGCTGACTCCATCGCGTGCAGTCGACAGAACACGCCCTTTCGTCGCGATAATTTTCAATTCGTGTTCGACACACCATCCCATCATCCACATCTCCACAAACAAGACCGTTTTTAAAATGAGTTTAAGGGTGACACAAATTCCGTAACACCCTGTTTGTTCTTAATTTTTCGCTACTTTAAAAAATAACGAATAAATATTATTCAATGGTATTTTTATTGACTGACTTTTGGGTGAGGTGGTAGCCAAAACTGTGTGTGCTAAAACAGCATGTACTTTCTTGCCTTTAGTAATGGTTATATAATCCTATATATAACACAATTTCTCTCCGAATTGTCATCATTTTCAGTCAGGCATCTCAGTCATCTTTTTTGTAAAACTCATTACAAATGGTAAAACATTTGGTGCAAAAACTAAATATTTTCAAGAAAATATCAACTCAAATTTGACAGTTATAATTGCTTTCCATACAACTAAAACCTGTTGCAACAATAAGACGTACTTCAGAGAAATTCATCTGCCGACGTGCAATGAGAAATGCCATTCTTGCATTCCAATCTGATATTCCCTTAAGACTAGCAATTTTTATTCCATATTAAGTTTAAATCGTGTTTTAAAAAAGAAAACTAATTTCGCTAATTTTAATTCATGTTTACAGATTGCTTGAAAGAAAGTACATCAATACATTGAGAATGAAAATACATTCTTCGCACCACGGACAAAAAAGATTATCAAATAGGTTTTAATAATTTATAAAAGATTACTTTGTAATTGTTAAAAAAGCTCCAATGTATGAAACGAACAAAGAAACATGAATTAATATACAAATTCTAACTTAGCATCACATTTCCTGGCATCACTTCTCGCATTAATTTTACAAAGCGCATAAAATTCGAAACGGGCGACTGTTTGACGCCAAATTATAGAAAAAATATACGTATTTTCGAAAAATTTAACATGACCTTATTGGAAGATCTGCTTTGATGAACACATGTCATTAAGAAACTAGTGGTGCTTTAGAAAGGACTATCCCGAATTCGTTTTCTATTCCCTTTGTTCACTGCCAGCTATTCGGACTTGCCATATACTCTTGCCAGCTGCCATCTATTGCCACCCAAAGTACATTTTTTGACATTTTTTTTAATTTTCCGGGTTCCTAGTAGTAGAATGTAAATAGTATTTTAAATATATTAAGAAAACAGTAAAACCTCGCCCTAAATGGCAATTTTCTTGTAAAATTTTTTAGCCTTTTTATGAAAATGGCGTTTAAGCGCATTGTAAAATCGAAATTTGGCGCTATCTTTCACAGAATTTTTGTTTTAAAGAACGGCATTTGAAATTATTTTAAGCCCTTTAAATTACAAATAGAATAATGTTTACAAATTGCTGGAAATGTCCATATTTACGGTGTGAGAGATCATTCAAAAAATTACATTCGGTAATTTTTGAAAACAACAAAAAAATTGCCTCAAAATGAATTCACGTCATATTAAAGAATGTAAATATCACTATCCGTTCCAAACGTTTGAGCGTTTCTGAAAATGCGGAATTTTAAGATAATTTTCACAGAATACGGTTGGGGTTTGGAGAAACATTATAGGATATTATTTAAAGCACACGTACTCATAAATATAATAATGTAAACAAATCCCCGCTAATGTAAACATTAACGACGTGAGAGACAAGTCAAAAAAATAAAACTTTTGTAATTTTTGAAAACACAAAAGAATAACGCAATATGGCGTTTATGTCATCTCCAAGAGTACATTATTCCCTATCCCTGCCAAAAGTTTAAAGAAATCATTTGGAGCCGCTATTGAGAATTTTGTTATTTTTTTAAAATTGCACATATTACAGGCAATATTGTGCGAAAAACTACTGCCAAAGATGCATAGTCGTGACTACCCGTGTCACGAATGTGTTAGAAAAATTCTGACAAAAGCTAGGAGCATTATTAGTGAGATTTAAAAACAACTCATACACTCTGAAAGTAATTGAATACCAACTCGATAGGCTGGAGGAGGATCTCCGTTGACGTCGTCGAACGTCCGAGGTGATGCCCACGCGGTAGCGCTAATCGGATTAAAGATTAAAGCATGAGCGGCAAAGAGTTTCGTGCTACACCGTTCCACCGTTCCGATTTCTGCGTAACACGATCTGGTTGACGAAGAGGCAAAGAGATGGCGCTGCACTTTGGGCAGTCGATTACGGAAGTCGAGCGGAAGAAGCTAATGCGATTCCGAGGAGGAAATAGTCGGTCACAAACTTTCAAGAACAACGGACGTATTACCTGAATTAGGGATGGTTCGTGCGGTATTTCGTGGCGATTCGTTAGTGTATGATTTCATTAAACATCGACGTTTGTATTTGAGGAACTTCAACTAAGTATACCTAGCGTACCCGTGCGAGAACTCTCGCATGTTAAACCCCACCTTTTCCCTATCCATTTGTATATCCTTTCCATTAATAAGGAACGTTATTAATGAAACGTGTTTATTTGTTTAAAAATGTATAAATGTAACTTCTAATGTACTTATAGAATATCGAACAAAAATAACAATGCAATTGATGTTCGAAACGAATGTTCAACACCATTATAGAGAGGTTTATTCACCATTATAGAGAGATGTTCTTGGAATAATTCACACTTCTTTAAAAACAACATTGGAAAAAATTATTCAATCTCACTTGAGAGTTAGCTTTTCGCTTTCTTGATAGTCACAAAAATAATAGAAAAGGTTTTTACTCTTGAGAAAGCAAAGAAAAGTAGTGCAAAAATGCCGGATCGGGCAAGTACAACCCCACTCATTGCAATATTATTCAACATTCCTTGATTTGTTATGAGGAATAGGGGGGTTAGAGTCAGGATACTAGCTTGCAGCAATTCCGAGCCAAAAAATAATCAAACTAATATTTTCACCTTTGAGTACTAAATACCATTTGTTACCGTTAGAAACAATTTAGTAGGCTTAGACATCACTTCAGTACATGAGAATGTTGCTCAAACGATGTTTGCTTACTGAATATGTTAACAAACCAACTCTTTGAGTTTAATATCAAACGGTGTATCATTTGCAATATGAGTTTGCAGCTGGGCGTTGATGTACATACTTCTAGATACCGCCAACATTTAAATCGTGCGTTTGGACTGCGATCGTTGGCAGTTGTCGTGTGACTTGCGCTATTTTTTCTATAATTTTAAATTTAGTTGCTTTTTTAAATAAATTCACGTAGTATTGTAGGCTAGCGCATTTTGAATTTTGTTTTTCATTTATTTCAAGCTATTTTACTTAAGGTAATTTAAAAAGATTGTTCTTTGTATTGTGCCATAGCACAGGTTTTCCCCTACTACCTCCGCGTACTCGTGCGAGAACTATATAAAGGTAACTTGCAATGTACTAACACAATAACAAATAAAAATTAAAAAAACAATGCAATTGATGTTTAAAAGAAATTTTCAAGAAATGTTTAGTCAGTATAATGGAGAATTTTCTTAGAACAATTCACAACATTTCCTTGAAGATAATATTTGAAGTAATTATTCAATATTCTTTGGAAGTTAGCTTTCAGCTTTTCGTGATAGTCACAAAAATATAATCTTTTTATTTTGAGAAAGCTACATGTCTGAACCCACTGATTTGAAAATTTCATTGAATGATAACGAAAATACTGGTAAAGCTAAAACACTAACATAGTCTTCACTCTTTACTGTTCACCCACATCCCTCCATAATTAGGTACTTACAGACCATCGCAAAACGTTAATTGAATGGTTTCACAACACGCATAGGAAACTACCTTCATAGGGATCAAACAATTATAATAGTACTTCTATTTGTTGCTGGAGAGCAAATCTTGAATTAATGATTATGCAAATAAACCTCGTATGACTGCACAAACCATAGTGTATACAGAAAGCGGGTTGACCCCGGGTTTAGGGTGGCACGGTTCCTTTGGTTCCTTTTGTGATTCATTTCTTCTCGTGAATCACCCGGCACGGTTCATTTACGGTTCACTTCAGAGCTAGTGAATAATTGTATTGGCATTGATACATTTTGTCAGGTTTAAAAATCTTGTTTATATGCTGCTTTGCTTGTTGCTTGAACTCAAATATTAATATAGAAATGTTTTTAGAATTTAAAAAGTCTAGTAATATCACATGCAGTCGTTACTAAAACAACAAAATTATTTACTATACTCTTGAATGCGATTTAATTACGCGAAGCATTTGTGGTCGAGGGATTACTTGTTTTTTCGTACTTCAAGACATGCTGGAAACAAAGTGCACGTCGTGGCGTGAATGGAATAAGGGCAGTCGAATTGTACAAATACTGTGTTCGGTAGTAGAGGATTAACTAGTGGTGCTACAGAATCGCACATACTTTCCCGTATTAATTTTCAATTTCCTTTGGTCTCAGCTACCTATTCCGACTTGCCACATACTCTTACCAGCTGCCATCTATCGCCGCTCAAACTACATTTTTTTTGACGTTTTATTAATTTTTTGGTTTTCTAATAAAAAACCGGAAATATTATTTTAAGAATATTAAAGAACAGTAAAACCTCGTCCAACATAAATTTCAAAATTTGAAGCTAGTTTTCACAAAAAATTTTTGTTTTCGAAAAACTTGATTCGAAGTCATTTAAAGCACTTTAACCCACAAATACAATAGTGTTTACAAATTGCTGGAAAAGTGCAAAACAACGGTGTGAGACATTTTAAAAAGTATATTTCTGTAATATTTGAAAAACAAAAAATACATCAAAATGAACTTAACTTCATATTAACGAGCAAAGTGCAATTAGCACTACACGTCCGAAAAGTTTGAAGAATAAATTTGGAGCTATTGACATTATTTAAAGCAAATGTACTCATATATACAATAATGTGAACAAATCGCCGCTAATCTAAATAGAAATGACGTGAGATACAAGTCAAAAAATTACATTTTTGTAATTTTTGAAAAAACAAAAGCATGGAGTGTTTAGATTTTCAAGTTCAGTCTGCTGCGATGTAGTAGTGAAATGCCATAGCAATGGGTAACTTAGCAACAGCTAAGGGATGTATTGATTCTATTATAAAATGTGTTGTTTTCATGTACAATCATCTGCATTGAAATATACATGTGTTTATTCAAGTATCGTCCTCTTATTCGTATACGTTAATTAGTGCGCCCTCTAATATGGAGGAATATAGCGTTTATGTCATCTGATAGATTACATTAGGCACTATACTTACCAAAAGTTTAAAGAAAACTTTGGAACCGTTTTTGAGAAAATCGTGGTTTTTATTATTTTTTAAAATGACACGCAGTATTGCGCGAAAACGACTAAAATTTTCAAAAAAATATATACCTACTTAATGAAAGAACTCACTTTTGAGAACAAATTTTATTTGAAGAAAAATCTCTGCCTTGAATTTTGAAATTGTAGGAAGACGCAGATAAAAATTCAAACTTTAGCAATTTTCGAAAATTCAGGGATAACCGTCAAAATTGGACCTATGCCACCTTTATAAGCGTATTTTACTCTATTCTTCCAAGAAATTGAAAGAAAAAAATTGGAGCCGTTTTTGAGAAAATTTTGGAAATTGCTTCATGTAAAGTACCCCCAAATTTTCGAGAAAGTTTTTCAAAATAGCGGATCCTCGAGTGGAACCAAATCGACCGGGGAATATCCATTTTGGAAGGAATCGTACTTATGGTTTAGGTGCTAGTGTTGTTCACGGACAGACAGACGCACAGACGGACGGACGGACTTTTAAAAAACACTTTTTTGGTATCAGGGGACTCCAAAACGTGTATATGCGTTGAAATCTGGATATTCATTTTCCGCAGCATTACAGAATTTTCCCTATACTACGTGTATTACTCTGTATATACGTATATATATGGTAATGTAAGAAGTATAATTAAATGCGACAAGTAGTGGATATTGTGGGTATAGGAACTACGGATACTAGACACGCAATCGTGTGATGGACATTGTAGTGACCCCTCAAGACACTCGAAAGGTCTTCGAGGGGCGGCGGAGCTACCGGCTGTCACAGTGCAGAGCTGGGAGTCGAAGACCCTGGGGGAAACGGTGCGAAGGCCTAAAACAGCTACGAGCAATTGCAACTCCGGCGGCGAAATTGTAATGAGCAGAAAATATTTTTTCTGGTTGTGAATAGGAGCTAACAAATGAGGAGGATAGTGTAGACATCGTACTATCTACCCTACTACTTTCTACCAAATTTGACATGGCGTAAATATTCGTGGTTGTTAAAACATTTCATTTGGTAACATTGTGTAATGCTAAAGTGTAATTGAAATATCAAGTGTGTATTATTGGTTATTTTATGCTAATGGTTTCACAAAAGTAAAGAGAATCTTCAAGTTAGGGCGTAGTACTCACTATTCGGAAAGAGAGTTTCACTCAGGATAACGTCGAGAAAGTTTTCAAAACTCAAGAACATAAATGATACTATATTTTTCAATTAAGGAGAAAGTTCTTATTTGTAACTTAGTAATTGATCTAACAGAAAATGTTTTTGATTTCATATCATTGTTATGTTGTTACCTGATAGGACTTATTTTCAGTCAAGTGTACCGACACGAAAGAGACCCCTGTCCTTAGTCCCTCCCTCTTATTTACGGGTATACAAATTTCACGTAGTTTTTGTGACCTTGCATGCATCTTCGTGCCTGAGAACTCCAGTGGATATCTCAGTAAAGAGCCATTGTTTGGTGACGAATAAATAATATATTACAAATAATAATAATTTAATTAAAGGAGGATATAAAAAATAAGACAGTTTTTTGCTATTTTTAATTTATTCACATTCATTCTTAAATCATCGATGTAAAATGTCCTGTTTCTAATGTTATACATAATAAGTAATATCAGTTTTCACTTTTCTGTCTTAATTTGAATCTTATCTTAATTTTCTAATCAATATCCTGTGTATGCAAGGTTCAAAATGCAATATAACGATATAACTACGGACAAAGATATAAAAAAGATAACATAGACATAACTATTATAAAACACAAAACAATAAAGCGTTGGAAGATATTTTTGGACAATAAAATATTTGTGCTCCTTAAACAATGCTTTAACACACACACATTGGTACCGATTAAAAACTAGACCCAATAGGCAATAGTATTCTTTTCCTCATAAAATTATTTTACTTTATTTTATTAAGATATAATACCTACACATTTTTCACTTTCTTACTGCGTACAACATCAATCTAAAATGTTCACTCATAGAGAGAACATCTGGCGACTCCAGATAATTTTATGTAATGAAAACATACTCATAGTTTTGGATTTACAACTGCAAGTCGCTCTTTTTGAAGAGTCAGATTTGATTCTTTGCCAATACAAATTTATTTTAAATAATTAGTTTTGTTTTTATTTCTACATATATTAAGGTGTCTACAGCTATTACAGATTAAGTTTATTAGGTTTCATCAACTGTTTGCATTTCTCATTTACCATAAAAGATGTTTTGTTAAAATTAAAATAAAGTGAGACATCGTAAAGAAACCCTCAGAAATATCCAGACAGAAAGCTCTTCCCCTCCCCCAATTTCTTTTGAAAGGGAATATACATCCAAATTAAATCCATCGACCTGGTACACTCGAATTAGCAAATGGTGAACTGGTTTAATTCCGTCTGGTAATTGACAAAAATGATGAATGTCAGTGGGTGTTGATTTTCAGCAATGCGCAAAATTTAGATCTGGAAATTTTACCTACATCAAGACATTTTTTGAAATATCGTTTTTATTAAATGAGAAAACATCGAAATTAAATATCGATGTAAATATATTGATGTTTCTTCTGGAAAATATTGATTTGAAAACATCATTTTTTTGCCATCCCTATTCTTAGAGGAGTATTTCAGCTGTAGATTACAAACACGATATAATTATGAATATGAGGAGGCGACGGTGGTAGTGGAAGGAGGAGGGGCACGCTAGCTCGGAATTCCCAACTCAACAATGCGAATTCGTCGCTAAGAATCTTTTTTTCCTTAAGAAAATTCTCTCAAAACACACTTCCACTACTCATATTTTGAAAAAATATATCAAATTATTCAGATATCTTGTGCTTTGACATCGATTGCACTCGGCAACAAAAACGTAGCTTAAATATTAACTAGTGGTGCTACAGAATGGCACAGACTTTCCCGTATTAGTTTTCTATTTTCCTGGGTCTTCGCTAGCTATTCGGAATTGCCACATACTCTTTCTTGCCAGCTACCATCTATCATCGCCAAAAGTACATTTTTTTGTCATTTTCTTAATTTTTCGGTTTCCTATTGGTAGAACAGAAACATTAATTTTAGAATATTAAAGAACACAAAAACCTAGCCGTAAATGGCAATTTTCTTTTAAAAATTATGTGCCGTTTAAGAGAAACTGGCGTTTTAGCACTACTAAAAATGCGAAATTGAAGCTCATTTTCACAGAAAATGTTTGAGTTTTCAAAATACTTTATTTGAAGTTATTTGAAGCACTTACATTCACAAATATAATCATCTTTACAAATTGCGGATAATGTGCATATTAAAGATGTGAGAGATCTTTCAAAAAATTTACATTTATATAATTTTTGAAAAAAACAAAAAAAACTCAAAATAAACTTACGCTATACTAATGAGTGTAATTAGCACTATCCGTTACAAAAGTTTCAAGAAAAAAATTGCAGCCATATACGAGAAAATGACGTTTGAGCATTTCTGAAAATGCCGAAATTTGAGCTACTTTTCACAGAAAACGGTAGTGTTTTCGAGAAACTTTACTTGACATTATTTAAAGCATATATACTCGTAAATATAATAATGTAAAAAAATTGCCGATAATGTAAATATTAACGACGTGAGAGACAAGTAAAAAAATTTACATTTCTGTAATTTTTGAAAAAACCAACCGATAGACCAAAATGGCTTTTATGTCATTGATAGAGTACATTTACCACTATCCCTACCAAAAGTTTAAAGAAAAAATTTGGAGCCAGTTTATGAGAAAATCTTGTTTTATGTAATTTTTAAATTGCACATATTGCACGCAATATTGCACGAAAACTACCAAATTGTGAAAAACATTTACATGACCTTTATTAAAGAACTCAATATGCAGAACAAATTTTATTTGAAGAAAAAATCTCTATCTTCAATTTTGTAGTTGGAGAAAGACGCCGAAAAAAATTCAAACTTTCACAATTTTCGAAAATTCAGAGCTGTACGTGAAAATCGGACCTATGCCATGTTAAAAAGTGTATTTTCCTCTATTCATACAAGAAATTTAAAGAAAAAATTTGGAGCCGTTTTTGAGAAAATGTTGAAAATCCCCGGGGGGCTTCATATAAAGTACCCCCAAATTTTAAAGAATCTTTTTCAAAATCACAAAGCTTCGACTAGAATCAGATCGACTGGGGAATATCAATTTTGAAGAAAATCGACCGAACGGTTTAGGCGCTAGCGTTGACCACAGACGGACAGACGGACAGACGGACGGAATGCCGTCAATCGATTTTTAAGCATAAAGAAGCAACAAATCATGGATTTTGACCACACCACGAGATAGAGGATTTTTTTTCTTAATTTAGCAACTGGTTTTATCCACTTATTCGTTTTCACGGCCCGGCAATTAATTTTTTTCCGCCGAAAATTGGCCATTTTTTTCGCGCAGCATTACATAACTTTCCCTATACTAGGTATATCACTCCGTGTATACGTACGTATACGGGAAAGTAAAAAAAAGTGGCGTCGATGCTTTAAACTGTTTTACAAATACTTAATTCAAAAAATACTAAAATGCAAATTTTAAATAAAAAATAATTGAAGCAAAAAAATTATATTTTTTCATCTTCGAATGCAGTACGTATAAAAAATAATCATTTCCGATTAAATTAAATAATAAAAATATACGAAAATTCTGTGTCGCAACTGCTTTTGTAGAATGTTCTTTCGAGATACGCCCGCCACACACTTCAGAAAATGGTGTTGGAAAATTTAATCCGAAAGCTCTCAGAGGAGTATTTCCAAAGATTACTTTCTTTCGGTGTACTATCAGGCGGCTATCAAGAAAATTTGTATGTGAAAATTTCGGTGTACTATCAAGAAAATTGGTTTTTTGCAAGCTTCTGTTTTACAACATACATAATATCTATTCTTAGAGATTTGTACTTATTAGAATACAATTTTGTAATCGAAATAATTCTCCAAAGGTAAGTATTGCAATCGCATTATAGTATACACTATCTAAAACAAAATTATGCTATAAAAATGATAATTCTACTACGTGGGAACCTGATAATGAATATTTTTCTTCTGAATGATGCCAAGCCCTAAATCTCATACTATAAACAGCGGCATCTAAGCAATACAACGATAGTGACCTGCCATGCATGGTCTCATTGGTTTCACGTGTCGCAGTCACCAAATCTGCTTGTTGCGCCTTTCGAGGCGATGTGCGTGGGCTTGGCCTCGCGGAAGGGCACGTGCTTTGCGCGGCCTGCCGCTAGATCGCAGCGCAAAACTTGTATTTTGAAATTTATTATAATCTTTCGGACGATTCCGTAAAAAAATCATTAGTTCTTTACCCGAGACCGAGGCGCATGTCACACGTCGAATCACATCTCATACATCTCGATTGCTAGAAAGGAAGAGGTTTAACCGTGAACGACGGCATACTCAACTCATACAAATACTAGAAAAATTTGTCGTCGGCCATGTTGTTAAAATCTATTTGTAAAGCCACATGGCGTTGCCGGAAAACATGCATTTACCTGTTGCATCTCCACAACATTTTGTGATCCTCATTTATCATCATAAAAATAATATTGTTTTCTCGATATTTGACAATATCGATAATATTTTCTCTTTCTTCTTCATTGCAAAATCCGGCATTAAGGTATTGTTATCCCTTAATAAATGTAATTCTGCATACGATGCAACAAGGAATCTACAGTAAGTTAAACATATTTTAATATCCATGTCATTTCTGTTACATTCATGAATTAATGGATTTGTACTCCCTCCATGAATAATATCATGCACAGCTTCTTTAAATAAGTTCCTACAGTATTCTGGCATTGGTCTTACCAATGAATCCTAGTACCTGACAATGTAGTAGTAGACAATGTAGTACTATCTGATATTTATACTTGCGTTTAAACCTTTCCAACAGTCAATGGAATGTTGCTGTGGCCGAACGTGTAGGTCGACCGGGGGGAAATTTCGTGGGTAATTTGGCTCTTGTTGAAATTTTGAAAAAAAAAAACACAAAGTTGAAAGCCACAAACATTAATATAATTGAATCTTCAATAAAAAACAAACACAAATTGCAAAATTACCTAACATGCACAGATAAACAAATGAACAAAGAAAAATATAACACTGTACAGCTTAAAAAAACAAACTTTTTGAGGAAAAATCAACTGCCAAATTATGAATTTCAAAGTTGATTCAAACTAGAATCACAGCAATATCTTCTGTGACAAAAATAAATTGAAATCCAACAAATTGAATCAAAGATATCTCTGGGGAGATGAGTGCACATAATGTTACATCAGAGGGTAGAGCACAGGCATTTCGGATGACAAAATGTCTCAGTACTTTCTGTTTACAAAAATTGCAATTAACCCTTCCTCAACATACACTGCATTAGCATACATAGTAATTTCTTGCAAAACAATTCACTTCAATTACAAAGACATATGTTGTGTACAATTAAAATGAATAAACATAGTTTTGAAAACACAGAATATTCAAAAGAAGTTGCTAAAAAAAACTAAACATGTGTGTTTACACCATAAATGTGAAACATTTATTACAACCTACACCTTTGGTTGAAATTGAAAATATGTTTTATTTTTACTCAACAGGCATCCAAATTTCAATAAATATTTCAAGATATTTAAGTTCACTTAAATTCTTCAACAGTTCATAGCAAATATACTTTTATAACCTTTTAATTGTTCATAAATAACCCAAATTGTTTCTAACTTGATTTGGATTTTACACTATCATCAAAATGTTCTTTTTGTTTTAAAGACAGAAACTGCATTTGCAGTTTATTAACGTAACAAGATTCTTTCATAAATAAGTGATGTTCTCCCCTTAGAAAGACACACTACTTCAAATATCTTTTGAAAATAGTACACAATGATTATGGAAATACCAATGGTCGGGTATATCATACATTATGCAAGAGTGTTAATGGCAAAAAAAAACAAAACATTAAACAATCTGACAGTGAACTACAGGAACAACACTTCAACCTGTATTCTACAGTCAATTGCTTCCAAATTCTCATTACTTTTTATAGTATCACATACAAAATTGTTTTGTCTTTAACACCGACCTTATTTCGGTGGCCGTGGCGTTCACCACCAGCGCAAAACTCACAGCGAACTAATGCGGCTGCCGACGCTCTGTCTTGGGCCTAAGCACGTGTTCTCTCTGTAACCACGTCGTACTCCAAGACCAGATGCCTCCGTCGAACGTGCCTCTGCCGTGTGATTTTAGCCACCACTGGGCCAAACCTCTCCTTTCTCGATAACTGGAGTTCGCGGCCACACACCATCAGCTTCCAACCTCACGCTGCCGTTTTTCGAAACATTCTGCCCACTCTCCTCACACAGCCGTTACAACCCCTTCTTTTCCGCGTAGGGGGGGACAACTGTCTTCCCCCCGCCACCCCTCCAGCGACCGCTGATAAGGCGACGGATTACGTAATCGCGCGGCGAACCACGCAGACGAGGTCTTTCTTATCGATAAATAGCGACTGAGCAAGCTCAGGATCGCTACATTGCCTCCATACGAGATATGACATAGTAATTTTGCGATTTCAAAATTATTATCATCATAAAATATACTTGCAGATGTGGATAATGGAAATAGGATTTAGTACAGCTAAATTCATCAGTTTTTTTCTTTGCACACAAAACTGTACCGTGCTCGTCTGAAAGCTGTTCCTCAGAGATCATTCTGTTGCACCCCGAGTATATATGTGGTGAAAACGTAAGGAAAAATATCGGAACGGTTTTCGAAAAAAAAAATTGTTAAATTTTTTATTGCCTATATTTTGTGCAATATCACACAAAACTAATTACTTACATTTGGAAAATATCTAAGCGGCTCTATGAAAAGTATCCCCAAAAATTAAAATATCTCTTTTAATTCCAATAGGCGCGACAACAGCGATATTGATTGGGGAATATTAAGTTTGGAGAAAATCGAATGAACGGTTTAGGGGCTAGCGTTGATCAGGGGTGGACGAACAGACGGACCAGCATTTTCACCTCAATCGATTTTTCTGTGTCAACGACCCTCAAAACATGGTTTTTTCGCTACATTATATGATACAGGATTTTTTTCTGTATTTACCAACTGGATGTATCCATTTTTTCGTTACCAGGGCCTGGCAATAAGAGTTTTTATGTCGAAAATTCGCGGTTTTTTCCGCAGCATTACGATACTTTCTCTATACTGCTTAAACATAAGCGAGAACCTAAAAAGTGAATGTAAGTTACCATGAAAATGTTCGTACAAATTTATTTTGCGGGATATAGCGTGCACTACTTTTTCGTATGTAATACCGTAAGTAGTACATGAAAGGCAAAAATCACACCATAATTTTCAAAAACGTTTCACAAATAAATTTAAACTTGAAGAGTATATTACAACCTTCTCCTCTCCCTCGCTGCCAGTATTTAGATGGTAGCGTCGGAGGTCGGCGCAGGGAGGGGGTGGTGTCTGGCCGGCCAGAAGTAGGCCACGCACGTGGGGAGCGGCGCCGCGCGTTCGCCACTCCATCACCTCTACCGCCGCCCGACCCCTCATACCCTCCCCATTTCCGACGCGCGTTTGCACAGGCTCATATCCCCACCAATTCCGTCCACAGCACCGCCGCGACGGCCACTTCCTCTACACTCACCATTTCCACACTCGCCACCGCCCACACAGCCACCATTCACCATTTCCCCCATAGCCGCTACCACCGCCACCCACACTGGGCAACCTCTGCTGCCACAAACCGCCGCCATTTGTCACCGGGGCTCCTCCGTCGTCGCCATCACAGCCATCGTCTACCCCACTGTTTCCACAGCCATCGCCGCCACCACCGGCGCTGCCACAGCGCCGCGCCGCCTCGAAAACGATCCTCACATTCACCATCCCCACACTCACCACCGCCCCCAGTCACTGCCACAATATCCGCCACCGACATTACGGTCGCTACCGCCTCCATAGCCCCGTCGCCACCCACAGTAGTGAACCTTCGCTGCCGTAACCTCCCACTATTTCCGCCGCTGTCGCCATCGCAGCCACCCCCCCTCCCCCGCCCCGACGGCGCCGGCGAGTCTCGCCGGGTCCGCCGCCGCTCCGCGCCCTCCCGCGCCGCGCCGCCGCACTGGACCTGAAGCGGGTTAGCGGCCCGAGTGCGCCCCGCCGCCCCCCGCCGCCCCCCGCCCCGCCATGCTGAGGTATTTGTGCAACGGCGGCTGGTGATGCATGGCCGGCGGGCGCAGGCGCAGGCGCGTCGCGAGTTCGTTCCCCGAGCAGTGCGCGCGGCCGCCCACGGGAGGAGACGAAGCGTCCTGGGAACGAGGCACGCTCGGAACAGATTGCAGATGAACGGAGCCCAGACCGCTGATGAAGAGACCAGAAGCACGAAAGAACCAAACACTGAGGATGGAAAAGGAGATTATCATCATCTGCATCTGAAGTAATACAATTGCGCAAAAATGTGTTTATTTTCAATCCGTGGAAACAAAGTATAATGGGTGAAAATAATGTACACTAATGCAATTATTTACGAGAGATTGATTACCTTGAAATAATATATATAAATATTTATAAGTACTAAAGGAGAGTACTAAAGGCAACGCAAAGCCATCTGTGATTATAAAAGCGTGGGAACTGATTATAAGCACTAACAGTTTGTGAGCCTAATTGCTCAATGTAATTCAATTCTTACCCTCTGGTGTAATTTTCATATCTCACATTAAAGAATTACTGCAGAAATTTGTATGAAATCCGCGTGGATTGCGAAAGTCTCAGACAATACTGTAATAAAACAGATGTTAGACCCCTTTAAATATTAGATCCGAACTAGGCTATTGCACCATCGAAAAGTAAGAAAAACATGTTTTATTGTTATTTTTAATGTATTGCAATTCGTGACAACTTTTCGTTGAATATAAATAAATAATTAATGACTTAGTAGAAGTAATAAGGTAATGAAGTTGCAAGATGCTTAACCATTGTAAGATTGATGGTGGTGAACACGTAATAACAGTCGATAACATCGGTGGACGCCCACTTAGTCAGAGGGGGAGGTGGAACATGGAAATCAGTTCTATAATTTAGAGAGACAAGAGGAACACGGCAAAGTGAAAAGTGGAAGACACAACGCTACAAAGAAGAGAAGACGATCTTGAAGTCCTGTAGGCATGATGAAACTAATGGTGCTACAAAGCACATACTTTCTCGCAATATTGTAATACTATCGTCATGTAATATTATGTAACAGTTTCTGCCTTTCTTACACTTCACATATCACTTTACCTCGTAAATAAACGAAGTGTGACAAATAGATTTTTATTAAAAATTTTAAACGCAAGTATATTTCTGGCATTGAATTACATTTTTAAGGTATTCCGTGTATTCACGAACATATCCGATGCTTATTTTAGCCTTACAATAGGCTATACAATAGGCCTTACAGTAGGCATAATGAAACTAATGGTGCTACAAAAGCACATACTTTCTCGCACTATTTCTAAATGCTCGTAAATACAATTACACTACTACATAAACCAGTAAAAGTGTTTTCATCCAGAATTTTTTTCTCTCTACGACTCGAACTTAGATCGTTAGAGTCAACGTCCCGGCACTCATACCACTACGACATGCAAGCGCCGTATGGGTGGAACTCGGGCAGAGGAATAAAAAGGTAAATGCTTTGATCAGGTGAAAAAACAAATTTGAGACAAGGTGTGAAATATTCCAGCATAGATAATTTTTTGCTTTCTCATTGAAATTCAAATTCAACTAGTGACGCTTCCAAAGCACATACTTTATTGCATTTTTTCTAAATTATACTTCTTCATAAGCCAGTAAAAATGTTTTCAACCAGCAATTTTTTCCGCTCCGAGACCCGAACTTAGGTCCTCAAAGTTTAAGTGCCAGCGCTGATAACACTATGCCACATAAGACCCGTATGGGTCGCAATCAACAGAGGCACAAAATGGCAAATGCCTGATAATAAAACAATAATATGATCATAGATACGTTTTACAATTCCAAGAAGAGATCTGAAAAATTGCGAAAAAGTGAAAACTTGAAATCACATACAGACAGTTTATTTATCGTAATTAATATTTACGATTATTTTCAAATGGTTTTCAATAAATTTTCTAGAATTCTCAATTATTTCCTGTGACAACAGAGAATTGTGACAATAGTCCCCGACCAAGGTTCAAACCAGCCAAGTTTGCCTCCGAAGAAATGAGTCCGTGCCCTTCAACTTGCCACCTCAACCACTCTGGTAATACACGACATTTATGTTTATGTAATAGTAATAAGTGTATGTTGGTTTCATTTCTAGCATTAGGAAGCCGAAAAATCGAGAAAATTTTAAAAAGAATGTCCTTTTGGGAACCAAATAATGTATCTGGGAAGATAATCATTCATAACCGAAAACCTAGTTCTGATTAAAGAGATTAGAAAAATAAGTTCAGCGACAAACAGTTCTGTGCCATTCTATAGCACCACTAGTTTATTTATTTATTTGCCGTCCCTTATTGTACACAGAAAATTTTAAAAAATTGGAGTGGTATTTGAGAAAATATTTTTCGTAAATTTCAAACGTAAATTAGGCAATATCTAGTCTTTTTCAGAAAATTGTACATGACAATTTTTAAAGAGCTAATTTTGTACAACAGACTTTGTCTGAGGCAAAATCTTTATCTACAATTTTGTAGTTTTTCAAAATATTTTTTGAAATATTCGAAAAACCAAGCAATACCCTGAAATAGGACTACACACGTGAAAAATGTAAAGAAAAATTGGAGCGATTTTTGAGAAACAAAATTTTGGTAAATTTCAAACGCAATTTACACAAAAAACTATTAGTTTCTCCAAAACTTGTGCATGACTTTATTTAAAGTACTTACTTTATACAACCAACTTTGTGTGAAGCAAAATCTCTATTTTCAATTCTGCAGTTTTGAAATTTTTTTTGCAATTTTCGAAGAATTGGTGATTTCAACGAAATGATACCTGCATTATTCTCTTAAACGTCCTTCGCACTATTCAACAACAATTTTTTTTTTAATAATTGGAGCCATTTTTTGGAAAACTTTGAAAATATCCAAGGGGCTTCATGTAAAGTATCCCCCAAAGTTAAAATATCGGTTTCAAGTCCCAGGAGGCTCGACATCAGCCAAATTGATTGGGGAATATCAGTTTTGAAGAAAATCCGCTGAACGGTTTCGGCGCTAGCGTTGACCACAGACGGAGAAACGGACAGACGGACGTTTTGCCGTCAGTCGAGTTGGGCATGGGTTTTGGCTACATCACGTGTTAGAGGATTTTTTTTCTAAATGTAACAACAGATTTTATCCACTTTTTTTGTTACCAGACTCCAGCTATAAAGGTTTTGCTGTCGAAAGTTCACCGGTTTCAGGCGCACGAAAACATAACTTTCTCTTCTTACGAAGTATTCTAAGTATTCGTAAGGCGGGAAAGTAAAAATACCCCGAATTATATTTTTTCATCACGTCTAGAAGAATCAAGTGAAAGGGAAAACGATGTGGGCAAAAGCTCTAGTTGGCAACCACGGTTGCCAACGGCCTCTCGCTATCGACCCCCCAGGCGAGCGATGAAATTTTAAAGGTCAATGATAGGGCTCGCGTAAGATCAGGGGATCAAGATCCTAATGATTACAATAAATATTAATGAAGCTTGATCATTAATTTTTTTCTGATGTAAAGTTTCAAAACGTTTCACAATTACAAATTCGCTTCTCTTTCTTCATTTCCATGAATGATAATTAAATTCGAACAAATTAGAATGTAAGATTTTGCTTTTCAAAACTTATTTTTGTACACATTTAAAATGATAATCCAAAAAAACTAGATCTAAAAAATAATTTCTTTTAGCTGAATGTTCGTTAATTGTTCTATGAGTCAGTTAAGTGAAATTATGTATGTTATGAGGATGTTATGTGCTGGATATTATACTCGTAGAAAAAAATGACTAGAGTTCAAACTACTAAAAGGGGTCGATGCAAGAAATATTTTTATTATCCATGCACTAGAGCTTTAGGTTAAAGCAATAGAAGGATTTAAAATGAAGGGAGGTTCACGGCAACAGGGGTGGGGGAGGGAGAGTAGCTGACCGGGAGCGCGGAAGGGGCGGGAGGCCGCGGCGATCTTCGGCGGAACCATTAGCGCTGGCGGCGCCCGGAAACAGGGACCGGGGGCTGTTATTACCAGCGCAGGCAACAGGTAACAAACGATGCGCTCCGCTCGCGCTCTGGCTCGGCCGCCCGTTTGTTGCCCTCTGCCGAAGGATACGTCAGAGCTGGAGGCGGATGCTTGGCCCTGTGCTGGCCACCGCTTCGAGTGATTCCGAGTTAGTGATTCCGGGCGCGTCAACTACTAGGGTCATTAGTCCCGTACGTGTAGTGCATGATTTTGCTCGGGCGGTGGCTGTGGTCTTTCCCCGCTGGACGAAGAGATCTGGCGCCGACCTACCGTCGACTTGCGGGATTGTCCCCTACCAGGTATCTCCCACCAGCGGGGAACCGCCCCGGCCGGGACAAGCTCTAATTCCCCGACCAGTCTCCCGGCATGTGTGGTAGTGTTGTGCATATTAATGTGTGTGTAAGTGGGAGAGGATAGGACAAGGCAGAGGTAGGGAAGATCGTGTGCGGTCCGTGGCCAATTTGTTAGGGTACAACTCCGACATTCGCCTAGTGTTGATCGGAGAAACCACGGAAAAACTACTGATCTGAGCAGCCGGCCGCTAGAGTTCTTTTCCAGACAGCGACTGAATCCGACCTAGCTAACAAGCTAATGTCAAAAATCCTACCACCGTCGGGACTAGAATCTGGACCACCCGGTCAGAAGGACTGCAGTGACATCACTTGATGCCCTGAGCCATCTTTCCCGGTCGACCGCTTCAAATTCACGTCGTAAGGTAAATGGCACAAGGTAGAATGCAAACATTCAGATAAATGGCACAAGGTACATATATATATAATATATATATATTATATATATATATATATATATATATAGATATATATATATATATATGACAGATAGATAATTGTAAGGAAACATTTTGTTTGAGTACTGACACATGTTTGAGTACTGACTCCGGGCGTGTCAGCTGCTAAGGTCATTGTCATATTTACTATATTGTGCTCCTACAAGAATGATGCGAATGCATTTTTGTACAAACATGTGCACAGTGCATTTGTTTGTTATTTCCATCATAGCTTTGAATGTTTTACTTTTTCGTGTACTTCTTTGGGAAATAGAGGAAGTGTTGTAATCTTGCTGGAAAAAATTCACTTCTTGACAGAAGAACTGCTCTTTTTTAATTAGTTTAATTTTAAGTCGCATAAACTGCGAAGATCATGAGCGTTCAATTACACGAATTAAACGCAATCACGAATTTATGAAAATATAAAATTTTTACCAAGTTGTATCACTTTTTCTTGATATCTTGGCGATTATAAATTGCATTTAAAAGTGATTAAATGCTAATGTTTTAATACTTACTGAGGTGAAATTCGCTTTTGAAAGTTCAGATAAGAGTGGCAGTAGGCCTATACGTTCTGGCAATTAACACGATTTACTTACAGCATTTCACTATAATATAATGACTTTTGTTATTTTCTTCTTTCTAATTATTTTCATTATTATCATTAATAATAATAATAATAACAATAATAATAATTTTATTACTTTCTTCAGGTACAAATACACAAGTATGAACTGCATGGTCTCATCAACATTATTGGCTAAGCAAAATCCCTTTACTTCATTCTTGTCGGCTTGGACAATTTCTTTGTCAGAAATGATGGTACCATGCTTCTTTTGTGACCAAATTCTCATTAGTAAAGCGTGATATTCTTTTTATTATGAACCCATTCATATTGATGGTTTTCACAACCAATTGACGGTATCAAGGAAAACTTTTTAATAATAATTATTATTTATTTAATACAATAATTATAATAATAATTTTAATATTATAATATTTATTTTAAATTAATAATAATAAAAATAATAATAATTAGTACGAAAAGTAACAAGTACGAAAATGTATGTGTCATTTGTAGCACCACTGGTTTCATTAGTTGAGAAATTTGAACATTAGTCAACACCCATCCATTACGAATAGTTGGTATAATTGATCTAAATAGGCCTATGAATTAGTTTAGAATTCATATAAAACAGAATAACGCTGACGTTATGCAAGGGGTCAACCGACTCTGTGATCTCGCAGAAAGGTCACGCAGATGACGCCTGGAGGGTTCATGTGTTGTTCATAAAAGAATGTCGTGCATGTTGCTATTGACTTTTAACTTTGATGTCTGTTACGTGCAGCCTCAGAACACAAACATGGCTACAAAACAACGATAAATATCAATACAATATCTGGCTAGTTGCATTTATCCTATCGTTTCGATTGTTTTTGTAAGCAGATTGGTTGTTAAATGTACAATGCGACAAACATTTATGGTCAAATGTGAGTTCCTAGTGTGAAAGTTATCATTTTTTCCTTTAGTAAATCAAGTTCAATATTAAAAAAATAGAAACATCCATTTATTTATGAGGGCCGATGATTCTACGGCATACACCGCAGATCTGAATGGTGGCAATTATATTAACAAAACAATTTCAAGCTTCAAAATAGAACAAGAATATTCATTAACAACAACGCAAAACAATAGTAATATGAATATAAAGAAAAGGAAAAGAAAAAAAACTTTGTATAATTTAAAAGTTCTCCATCACAGTTCATTCATGCTTCCGCACACCAAAACACTGTTCATATTCATAAATTGTCTCACATCTTTAATATGAAGCTTCCAACTCTCCAATGTGTCCACTCCGTATTTCCAATTTCAACATTCAGCTTTTCATATTTAAAGAGACATTCTCCACTTTATTCCCCTCACGTCCGTCCAAATCACCAGACTATAAACCGCTTCCTTTCAACATAACATCCCTTATCGTATCTACTTCGATACGTCTACCTCTCGTCTGTACTTCGGGACGTCCAACTTTCCCTTGACTGTTGATTCTTCACTCTTTTAGTAGCTTGCCTGTTGCTTTGGTGTTCAACACAACATCAGTCCAAGAAGGCAGTACCCACACAAGAATATCTTCTGAATATAGTAGATTGTCCATGCCATATTGACTCATTACACTAGAGCACACATTCCTTCTTCTGCCGTAACTAGACTGGCGGTTCTAATAATACTGATTCGTTGGGAAATGTCACATGAATGACTTGATCAGACTGCGAAAATGCAAAGTTTCAATGACCTCCCAAATTACAAAAATAACTCATGCAGTAATTGCGATTTATGACATATAATAAGAATATTAATAAACTATGGATACTCGTGAGAGTATGACAATGAAAGTCGGCTATTCTTACAATTCCAACGTTTCGGCCATTTATTTGGCATGCTTTAGGGCTATAAATATACAATAGCATTACAAGATACAGGTACAACATACAGGTAGTGCAATTGATTAACACAACTTTCCTACATAGGAGAACAGGCGTGTTGAAACTACATTTTTCCAACAAAAAACAAGGCAAGATCACATTAACAACTATTTACCTGTAATTTCAGAGTGTTGAGTAACATGTTACGAATTTATGTCATTTTTGCAGTTTAGTTTGTCCCGCAAACAGAATGCTCGCTGTCGGTGTGTAGGTTCATTACTGTTAACTATCAACCTGTCTTTGCACACTGTTGTGATATTACCGGAGGTTGGCAATAACTACAACAGCTTAATACATCAACTATCCCAGTTAAGTAGACTCTTTGATTTAGTACATTAAAAAATTATGACAATAACACAGTATATATATATATTTATATATAAATATATAAATAATATATATATATATATATAAATATATATATATATAATATATATAAAATATATATATATATATATATATATATATAAAGTATATTTGTAAATAAGAATCTCAGAACCATACTGCTGTATACACAGCAATTAAGCCCGCCAAGGCGGGCCTAGTGGGCCCACTGTAGCCGGGGGAGTGGGTTACGGCCCATTGTGCGCCTTCCCCCTGAGCGACGCTCCGAACTCACCGCCTGCCCATCGGAGAACGTGCGTCTCCCGGCGGCGCCACTAGTAGTCCCGTCAAACGGGGCTCAAAAAACGGCAAATAGCGTTAAGTTTTGGTGTAGTTTTGATTTTTGGGTCCTATATATTTTGGGGGTCGCTAAACAAGAATATCATGTTTGTTAACAAAAACTTTTGCCCGGATATACGTTTTTTCGCAAAAACATGCTAAAAATCCGACATTTTTCAGTTTTTTCGACATAACTCGAAAAATCCACTTTTGTAAATAAAGGTCCTACATGAAATTAAAGAAGATAAAATTGTCTACATTTTATGTCTTAAGGATTTTTTTTCTCCAATGTACCATTTAGCCGATAGAGCAACGTGAATTTTGGTGTTTTTATGAAGAAAATTGTGAAAATGGGATTCGTCCCATTTTATCACAATATAGCTCGAAACTGGGGTAGGTCGGGCGGCGACATGCCGAGCTGGAGGCGCCGGAGCGTTACGGACCGGCCGCCCGGAGTAGCGGTCCCTACCGCCCCGCCGAAATGGCGGAAAGTGCCAGACTCGCAACGCCGACTCCCGGGATATAAAGGGGGAGCCGGCCTGGAGCACGGCAGATGGTGTCCTGATTGTGTACTTGTGCCACGTTGATGAGAGAATTGGGAAGACTGTGTTGGCGAACGGCTTGCGGTGACTTGGTTATTTTCTCCTGGGACTTCTGGTTTGACTGCGCTACATCTCCAGGCTATTTTGGAACCTGGCTATTGTACACGGTATTTTCTTAATTGCATAATAAATTATCTTAACAAACTGTTATTTGACTGTACTGAATTTCTTATAACTATAACTGTATATAACACATACAGTTGGCAATAATGAACCTAGACAACGACACCGCGCATCCCGTTTGCGGGACCAACTAAATTACAAAACTGACATAAATTCGTAACATCACTCAACAGATTTGTTCAAAAAGAGCTCATTCTCTAGATTACGTGAGAAACGTTTCTTTAATGCCTTCGGCCTCAAAAGTTTAGTTTTTAAGGCCTTATAATGGCCTACAACGCCTCGTATAAGAGTTATTTAACGATATAGGTTCAAAATGCTTGCCGAGTGCGTTGCGGGTTGCATTTGACGTGAATATTTTGTTTGTTCTTCAGCGCATGTAGTGAAGTTACAACAGAATTAGAGCACATAAACTTTCTGGGTGAAAAAACACGTAGAAGTGCCAACTTCCATAGAGATCGGTCTAACAGTGTCGGAGTGTCGTGTGTGTGTGTGTGTGTGTAATTATAGGTTGTCCCTTATTTTCCGACTTTCAAATTTTTGATCGCTCATCCCTCCAATTTTGTTCGAATGACCTTAAAACATGCCTATCCAAAATTGTTGAGATCGGAGAATCAACACTTGAGCGCGAATTCGTATGACGAACATGTACAGATCTATCACCACATCGCTGAGTCAGGCCCGAGTCCAACAATACATGAATTTCAATCGATCGTGTCACTCGTATTTATAAGTCGCTAATCTAATATAATGTCTATGTAAGTGTCATGTGCAGTGCTCAAGAACGTGTATTTTTAATAGGAGATAGTATTAATTATTAATAAAAAACTCCAAATAACTGAACGCATTTACCATGAAGAAAGCAAGTGCTTGAAGTTTTATTTTATAACATATGGGAAGTAAAATGAACGGTGGTGCATGCGCTAAACTTATGGTTCGTGAGTGCATGATATTTTGAAGGAAAGCAAGAATTCCGACAAGAGCTAATCAGCATTGTTCGCAAAAACTTATTAACTTGTACTATTCGGAGTGAAGACAATAACAAAACTAGTGGTGCTACAACAGCACTTACTTTCCGTATTAGAG
>JAHLJT010002406.1:145497230-145510530 GCA_031308135.1 Acheta domesticus | reverse complement strand
GTGTGTCGAACACGAATTGAAAATTATCGCGACGAAAGGGCGTGTTCTGTCGACTGCACGCGATGGAGTCAGCCTGTCCCAGTAGGGAAGGTTCCATCCGCCAGAGAGGGGCAAGAATCTGCCCGCCAGTTCGGCGGAGAATATCGAAGTTCCTTTCGGAGTCGCAGCGAAAGTGAACAGTTCCTGTGCTAGCGACGTGCGCCCGGCTAGAGATAATAATGTGTAATGGAACCAGAATGGGGCATTATATCAGAAAGGTTAAGACATCAGAGATATTCAGTTATATAAAAGTGTGATAAAATAGGAGGGAGCATTATAGGTAAAATGTTCATGAAAGTTTAGGCAAAAAGGCCTAGTTATCACGCAGTATAGTGTGCGGGAAATGCAGCACTGGCAGAACATATGACGATGAAAATGATCTCTGCTTGAGGGGTGCATGTTAAAATGGCAAACTGTAAGACCAGTATCGTCTCCAGAATAAAGTGCACAGTGCCAGAATTACGTAACCCTATTCATGTGAATTTTCACATGGATATATATAGTCATGGGCAAAGTAGTGGTCAGCGATAGATATACGCCCTAGGAACAAGAGCGAAGATTTTGGCGGTCTAGAGAAGTGGTGCCAAGGTCGATGCCATGAGCGGGAGTCCGTGGCACGAGTGTCACGACGAAATCGCCTCTCCACGCAGTTCATAGCCCGCCGCAAGAGACAACGCCATCACTATCGTAAAACGGCCGGGTTACTAATAGTCTTCCTACGCTAGTGCGCAGAGAAGCTCGTGGAATGGCACGGTACCAAGAGGCGTGCCACTGCCACCAGTAGAAGACCTTGACACCACTGGTCTAGAGAGGCGGGGGTGAACGCACGACGTCCCGGAGGCCTTGATCTGGCTGGAGGCGCTGGCGCAGTTGCGTCCGGTCGGGTGACGTCGAAACTACTCGCGGGGACCGAGTGGCAACTCAGCCCTCACCTTCCGACTGGCCGTCAGCCCTCACCTTCGCCTGCAGGAGAGTTTAAACGAGTGAGGGGGGCAACGACGTAACCTGCACGGAAGATCCTCTGACTTTCTAGTGGGTATCATCATGTTTGTTTTATCGGAGGTACAACGAGAGAATGAAGTGAAGCAGTGAGACAAACAATTGCTAATGAACCAAGTGTACATTCATTTGACCTCAATTTTTGATACGCAAGCCATTAAAATATTAGACCACAAAATAGATAATATGGATGTTGATGTAGAAAAAGAAAGGATAAATTTCTTAATATTAGGATAAGGATTTTCGGATGGGGGTATTTATTTATGCGACAGATTTAATTGTGTTTGTGAGAAATTGAATCACTGAATATAGTATTCAGGTAGAAAAGTGGCGTTTAGTTTTGAATTGAGGGCTATTATTAGCGTTAGGGTATTGTGTACTATTTTAGAAAATGTGAAATTAACTCTTCGAAAACAAATGGGAACCATAATCAGGATAGAAGGTAAATTCGTTGGTGGCCATCTATGGATTGACTATAGAGAATGCAAAATAGGTAGGGGTGATGTAACATATTGCAGTTTAAAACCAGTGATTCATAATTACGTTTTTGAGTTGGCAGATTCTACGCGTGTTCTTTATTTGTAGAGTCATTTGGATGAATAAATTCAATGTTTTCAAATGAGCACATCATTTTGCATGGTGATCCAAACCTCTGGCTTCCCCCTGTAAAGATCCCTGAAACCCCAAGTCTCAAAAAAACATTTTTTTCGACGCATCACCACGCTGCTAACCGGAACGAGAAGTAAAAGGTGCCGAGGACGGGCAGAACGTAGCAACATATGGTAACGATATTTACAGCACATTTTTTTCCATTTATCGCTTCCAAGCGCCAGTTTGTTTGCCATGCCAAGTGTTTTGCAAAATATCTCTTCCTTTCATTGCCGCCTTTTCAACCATCCTTGCATTTTACTTTTGGCCGACCTCATTTCTTCCGTCGGCATCCAGTTATGACTATTTAGTGCAACCTTTCTGAATCCATTTTTTCTGAACGTAACCCTAATTTATAATATAACGTAAGTGTTGCCATGATTTAGAGAAAATATGTGCTCTTGTAGTTATACTACTATTGCGAGAAAGTATGTGCTGTTGTAGCTTAACTAGCTGTGAAATTAGTTGCTGATTCGTTGTAGATAATGTTGTCAGATGATATGTTGACAAACTGGTAATCTTTTGTTGGTTGATAAGTGTTTTTAAAAACTTTTGTACTTTCCTAAGGCCTTCATAAATATGAATAAGAAATTACATTAACAAGTTGAGCCATTCATTCAGCAAACTCGAGATATTAATTTTGCTTGTAACAAGAGGCTTACTGTGGCTGGTGTTGCGTCTTCTTTCTGCACCAAGCCTTCCAAACCTTCTAAATCCAATTCAATGACACAATTTACTTCCCATTGACCGCAGATAATAATATAATACAAGACCTAACATGATTTTGATGTGGTATATATTTTGATGTAACATTCCAAATGGATGAAATCTTGAAGTATTTATAAAGTTTATATCGTGAATATGTATGAAGATGTATCTTTGACTCTACGAATAAATCTCATATCTGGTATTATTGGAATCTTCGTCTAACTAGACTTGCTATGTGATATCCTTCTATTCCAGAGGTGACAAGGTCTTCTTTTGGTGGCAGTGGCACGCGTCTTCTCAGCGCAACTAGCGTCGGGAAAGGAAACTATTAGTAACCCCGTCGTTTTACAATAGGGATGACATTGTCTGGTGGCAGGGTAATGAACTGCGTGGAGGGGCGATTTCGTCTTGGTACTCGTGTCACTGACTCCTGCTCGTGGCATCTACCTTGACAACACTGTTCTATTTCCTTAAATTTGCTTCTAGAAAATACACCTTTGTTACGGGAAATGTAGGTATCTCCTACCTCCACCTGTCAATTCTTTCAGAAAAAGTTTCTGTAATGCATGTTACATATCCCGTGTCTACAAACGGAGACCAACATCTCCAAAGCTTTAAATTGGAAACTCCGTGTTTAAAACAATATAAAATCAATTTTCCATGCAATATTAAAATCAATGTGTTTGGGGTTTAGTCATCAAGACACCAATTTATCAGAGTTCATCTTCCTTGCCGATACAGTGCCATTGCAGTAAAGAATTGTTTCTCAGAATTTTTGTCTTTATAACAAAGTACATTACGAAGATCACAAGTCCCACGTTTCCCAATGTTAATCTTAAAAAACCGTGATTTTTCTTTTCCTCCTTAAAAATCTAACTATCGCTACATTGTAGCACAATTAATTTCAAAATCAATAGAATGAACCCACTTCAAATTTCTTTTACATTTTATAGTAGTACTAGCGGAACCCAGCAGACTTTCTGCCCTTCATCTCTCTCTCTTTCCTCTTCCATCTCCCATTCTCTCTGTTTCTCCCTCCATTTCTCACTCTCTCTCTATTGCTCTCTCTTGCTCTCTATTGCTCTCCCTTGCTCTCTCTCTTGCTCTCTGACTCTTACTCTCTCTTGCTCTCTGTCTCTGCTCTCTCTCTCTCTCTGTCCCTGTCTCAGTCTGACTGTCTATGTGTTCCTGTCATTCACATGTAGTTTCAGATTCTGCAAGACCCTTGTCTCCGAGCAGGTGAGATAATAATCGAGCAGCGCCGGACCTGCAAAACTGTAATAGATTGTTCATGAAGCTCTCATCCCGTAGATTACGGTTAAAGAAACCTTTTTTGAGGCTCAAAACTTTAGTATTTAATGCCCTAGAACGCTTTGTTTGGGAGTTATTACCTATGTAAATTCAAATGCTGTCCCGAGTATTGCAGGCTTTACAATTGATGTGAATATTTAGTTTTGTTCTACAGCGCCATGGAGTGGAGTTTGAATGTACAGCACATAAACCTTCTGTGTGAAAAACATGTAGAAGTGCCACCTTTCATGGTGATCGGTCATACGGTGCCGGAGTTTACCTCTTTTATATATATATATATTTATATATATATATATTTATATATATATATTAATAATATATATATATTTATATATATATATATTTATATATATATATATATTTTTTTTTCTGACGCAAACCCGCCCCGAACACCCAAATTTATTTAAATTTGCTAATTCTCACAACAATGGTTGAGACTCTGGGCGGGTGCGCAGATATCTGCTCTTTCGAGCTTACTTATATCTCAGGGCAGCGGGATCTTTGGGGTGTAGAGAGCAATCCAAAACACAGGAACACAAATAACAATAAAACAAAGTTTAATGATTTCAAAAAATAATGACTAACTCTACTACACACATAACTCGTCATCATTCTCTTCAACTTTCCAAATAAAATCATCAACTCACACTATATCCTCTTTAAATCAAATAACCAAAACTCTTCAAATTCTAAACACAATTACTGTTCGTGGAAAAATTAGGAATTCTTTAAAAATGAAAATTGACTAAATTCTGCTTGCACTTTTGACTCAATCACTGCGTGCGCTTTACTAATCTCATTTCGCATTCGTTTTAATTCTAACACCTCTGAACAATAAACGTGCTCTGTAGCACGACTTCCTCCACACTTTGATACAATTATTACCACATCAATCTACTTTAACTCATGTATAAAACCAACAGGTAACCAGGCGTCAAAATGGCTATTGCTTTTATAACTGCAACATGAAAGTTATTTCGCCTTCACAGTCTAGAACCTCCCCGTATAACTCCTAAAATTTTCTTTCAACGCGGCGCGAACTTGACCCATATTTTCGTTTGCACCGTTACCTCGCCCCTCCTGGTGAGCTGGCCTTGCCACTGGTCGCTCGCTGTCGCGTTCGCTGCCGCCGCTTGCGCTCCGAGCCGCGGCCTCGTGCCTGGCGACCCGCCGCCTTAGTGCCTCCGTCTTCGGTCTTCAGCTCCCGTCGCCGTCCTTCTTCCGTCTTCCTCTCCTGGTCCCGTTCTTCTATCTTCCGCTCCCAGCTCCGTCGTCCTCTTCGGTCTCCCGGTTCCGTCTCCTTCGTCCGATCTCGACCGGTACTCGCCCGTCTCCAGATCTCGTTCGGCGCGTTCTTTTGCTCGCGCCCAGTGTTATTCGTACGCCGGCGTGAGGTTTGGTTCTCAGCCGCGTACTAGATCTCTCCCCCCGTTCCAGCTGCAGATTTTATGGTTTAATCTGAGCGTCAACTTGTCGCAAATTTCACAGGCGACCTTTTTCACGGTGCCGTAATTGCAAAAATCTTTCTTGAATATTTTAACAAATTCGCGGACGACTACTAGACGCCTTTCTGACGTCGGACACTCCTAACTAAAATGACGTTCTTTCGCATAATCTTTCAACATCGGCTACCGTTACTTCGGAGAGAGGCTGCCGTTTCTTCTTCCGAAACTTCAGAGATGCCGCCTGCTCCAACGGGCGGAAACTTAAGAGATGTTGCCTGCTCCAACAGACGAAACTTAAGAGATGCTGCCTGCTCCAACTGACGAAAGCTTAAGAGCCCTTCCGCTTGCGGATTAGCGTTTTATGCCCTCGGTTTGTAGGGGTAACGCGACGCCTCCTCCTCCCCTCCAGTTAATGCACGTCGTTTTCTCGCGACTCGCGATGGACGTTGCGGGCGACAATTTCCGCGTCTGCGGGCGCGCCCCTTTTGAACTGCGCCGCGCTCAAATTACAAAAACAAGATTTTCTCAAAAACGGCTCCAAATATTTTCTTCAAACTTTTGGTGGATATAGTGCCTAATGTATTTTATGACATGACAAAAACGCCATATTGCTCTATTATTTGTTTTTTCAAAAATTACAAAAATGTATTTTTTTACTTGTGTCTCACGTCGTTAATATTTACATTAGCGGTAATTGGTTCACATTATTTCGTTTATGAGTACACGTGCTTTAAATAATGTTAAGTCAAGTTTCTTAAAAACTCAACTGTTTTCTGTGAAAACTAGCTCAAAATTCCGCATTTTCAGAAACGCTCAAACGCCATTTTCTCAAAAATTGGTTCCAATTTTTTCTTCAAACGTTTGGGACGAATAGTGCTAATTGCACTTTGACGTAAAGTTCAATTTGGGGTATTTTTTTGTTTTCTCAAAAATTACACAAATGTAATATTTTTGAAAGATCTCCCACATCTTATTATGCACATACCAGCAGTTTGTAAACATTATTGTATTTGGGACTGAAAGTGCTTCAAATTACTTCAAATGAAACTTTTTTGAGAACTCAATACTTTTTGTGAGAAAAGAGCTTTAAATTTCGCATTTTCAGTAACGCTTAAAGGCCATTTTCTTAAAAACGACTCTAAACTTTTGAAACCAAATTTCCATTTAGACAAGGTTTTTGTATTTTTAATATTTAAAAATTAATATGTCCCTTCTAACCATTAGGAAACCGACAATATTATGAAAATGTCAAAGAAACGTACTTCGAGTGGCGATAAATGGCAGCTGGCATGAGTACTTGGCAATTCCGAATACCTAGTCCAGACCCAAGGAAATAGAAAAACAAATATGGAAATGTCGTGTCATTCTGTAGCACCACTAGTTTATATAGATTGAGATTATATCCACCGAAAAATTTCTTTTATCTTTAAAATTTATAATAAGCTAATGCTACGTACAAAATATGATTGCTTCTAAAATGTTTAACTAGTGGTGCTTCCAACGCACATACTTTCTCGCTCTTCTTCTATACGGTCCTTATTGCTATTCCATTACTTCATAAACCAGCAAAAGTGTATAATAACAGCAAACGTTTTCGGTACCGAGACCCGATATCCGATACTAAAAGTCAACGAACCGGCACTTATACTACTACGCCACACAAACACCGCCTGTGTCGAACAGAGCTGTGAAAGAAGAGAACTGACCTATAAAATGGTAAATGCATGATAAAGAAACAATTGATACGATGGTACACACGCTTTACAAATCCAAGAAGAGAAGTAAAAAATTGTTAAAAGTTAAAATTTGAACAAATATATACAGACATTTCCCGTACATTTAACGCAATTACTTATATTTTAGTCAAAACGTAATCGTATCGGTTTTATCATTAATAGCCGGTAATTGTCAACATGCGAAAAACATCTCTTTCAAACATGACCAAGAAAGGCAGCGGTAAACCGCTTTACGAAGTATTAGTAAGGCTAGAGAGTAATAATAATTTCGGAAAGGTGAGGAATTGTAAGTTCATCGCATGCGTTCTGGTTATAATGTATTAAAATTCACGTTAAAATACTCATACATTTACTTAAATTGGTTCATACAGATATATACTAGAGAACGGTTGATTTGACATGTCATACACTTCAGAATAAGAGAGTTGAAAAATTGTTTAAAAGATGCAGTAAGGAAAAACACAGACAAGTCCTACTATTTATCTGCATTGATTCTATTCGTGAGTAGAAGTACTTCAAATGATTTTCAATAAAGTATCTACACTCTTCAATGTTTTTTCCTGCAACATCACATTCATCAAATTAAAATCCCCTTCGGGGGATCGAACTCGGCACCTTCTTTATTGAAGATCTCAACCCGAAGGTGCTTATAACCAACCGCGCCACGGAACCCACATGCGAACCAACTACTTATATTTTAGTCAAAACGTAATTGTATCAGTTCTATCATTAGGAAGCCGGTAATTGTCAATATGCGAAAAATATGTTTCAGACATGACCAAGAAAGGCTTACTCCACAATTTATCCGATGATCGGCATTTGGAAAATAACTACTGCGAGAAAGTATGTGCCATTCTATAGCACCACTAGTTTAATCATATATTTACCGTCCCTTATTACACACGTGCAGAAAATTTAAAGAAAAAATTTGGAGCGGTTTTTGAGAAAGCTTTCTTTTGTAAATTAGAATCGCAATTTACGCAAAAACTACTAGATTTTCCAAAAAATGGTACATGACCTTATTTGAAGTGCTAATTTTGTACCGACTTTGTCTACTTCAACCAACTTTGTTTGAGGCAAACATCTCTATCTTCCAATTTTGCAGTTTTTTAAACATTTTTTTGCAATTTTCGAAAAATTGGGCCTATCAACGAAAATGATACCTACGTCATTCCCTCAAAGTTCTTTGCACTATTCAACAACAAATTACAATCAAAAATTTGGAGCCATTTTCTTTTAACTTAGAAAATCTCAAAAGGGGCTTCATGTAAAGTGCCCTCAAATACTAAAATATCGGTTTCAAATTCAAGAGGCCTTGAGACCAGTTAAGACGATTCGGGAATATCAATTTTGAAGAAAATCGGCCGAACGGTTTAAGCGCTAGCGTTGACCACAGACGGACAGACGGACGTTTTGCCGTCAATCGATTTTGCAATATGAAGAAGCAACAAATCATGAATTTTGACTACACCACGAGGTAGAGGATTTTTTTTCTAAGTTTAGCAACAGATTTTATCCACTTTTTTGTCACCAGACCCCTGCTATAAGAGTTTTTCTGGTGAAAATTCCCCGTTTTCCGCCACACGATTACATAACTTTCTCTTCTTATTGAAGTAAGGCGAGAAAGTAAAAAAAATATTGTAACTTCTAAGGATCTTCGAAAGACATTGTCTACCGAAGAGAAGAAAACTATTCAGATTATTGTTGCCAAGTCTACTCATTGCCATTGATACAGGTGTCCGAATGATTTCATGTTCCTATGTATTCGAGTCTTTATTATATGTACATTATCTTCTGTTGTTGATTGGCCTCCACGAGTCACATTATTATGAATTATGTTGCATGTATTTTGCTGATAAGGAGACTACTTCTTCAATGTACGGATATACACTCTTTGTTCGTTCTTTTTATTCCATTTTTGGCATTCTTTTTTATGCGCTTTTGTAACTCGAATCAATGTTTTAGATTACTTCAAAATATTGTTACTTCACTTACACAAATTTAAGCACGTCTAGTGACATTGCTAACGCACGTTTACACCAACATTGACGCACGTTTACACCAACGCCCCGAGTGTCTACACTTAAGCTCGCACCGAGAGAGGGGGCTCAGCGCACCAACTGATGTCACTGCAGTGACTCTGATTGGGAGGTCCTAGGTGCGAGTCCCGACGGTGGCAGGATTTTTGTCACTAACTTGTGGCTGGGCCGTGCCCTCTAGAATACAAAGCCTGGCGACGGGCAGCCATCTTGCCAATGACGTCATGATGAGTAGGCCCACCAGCCCCGCCGCGGGCCTACGATCTATGCTGAAGTTAATAGCAAGAGCATTTCACATTATATTTCTCCCTGGCACTTCATTTTACACCAACAGGTAACGAAAATCGAAGGATTTGTTTTTTTAGAAATACGTTGCTTTTATTTCAGGAAAATGTTTATTTGAAAGAAAAAAAAACTTTTCCTACAACTATCGACAAAATTAGAACCAGGAGTTAATAAAAATACACTTTGATTAATTTTAGGAATAGTAATTTATTTTGAAGAAAATCATATCACAATTTACAAATATTATTCAATACATATTTTGTGTAACACAACAAAATATTTAAGTAGTTTCTCAATACATATGCATACATATTCCTACATTAATACACACAAAAATTATTTTTACAGAATAGGCGATTTAAAATATTTTGGGAAAGAAAAGTACAGAAACAGAATCATGTTGCATGCTAGATTTTGAGTTTACATATCACGTAACAATTATGTATATATTAAAACATATAAGACATCTCACATAACGTAATATTTGAAGATCTGAATGAAAAACTTGATAAGGAAGATTCATTTAAAATACCGAATGAGGAGATACTGCTAGCAATTAATGTTGAATAACAAATTCATGTTCAATGATTCTTGTTACAAACAAAAACAGGGGACTCCAATAGGTGGATCCATGAGTTATCTCTTTTCTGAGTCGGTTATGCAGCAGACACAGTAATCTTAAGTCAAAATGAAGTAATATTTAATGCTAGATATGTGGATGATACGTTATTATTTGTTGATGAGGCAAAGATTGAATCCATTTTTCAACAATTCAATAACTATTACCAAAACTATCACTATCATTATCACCGTTTGCAAGTTTTAAGTAGTTTTTAAATACCTACCCTTGAGTTATTGTTAGGTATGAAAGTTTTCTCTCTACAAATAGCTCTGATCCACGCACTCCTTGGCTCTTTCTCTTGGGAAAGCCGAACACACTAACAGCAGGGACGTTTCGGTAGTTGCCTTTACAATTGGGCACACAACACTTGAAAGTTATTGTGATGAGCTGTAAAAGAAACAATGAGGGTTTGAATAGTTCCGAATTTGTTGACATCTGTTAACTGTGTAATCATCTAAACACTATATGATCAATACGCACAATAACCTAGAAGCTTCTTAACACGTTTTTACAAATTGAAGCACAAATATATCATTTGTTTATGTTTGCCTTAATTTTAGATCTAAGACGTAAAGTGAACTTAATCAGAAACTACTTGTACTTACCAAGTTCGAATTTTCATAATTAAAAATAATCCAATTGCTGATAAATCACAACCAACACAACATAGCAACACGCATAACACACGGAGTATCCAGCCGGAGAGTCTCTTCGTGGGCCTACTCGTGCTTACGTCACAAAATCGTCGCCAGGTTTTGTATTCCAGAGGGCACTGGGCTGGGTCGAATTCAGTTGTTGTCTGGAGAAGAATTCTAGTGGCCGGCTGCACTTATCGATAGTTTTCCGTTGTTTCTCCGATCAACACGAGCCGATTACCGGAGCAGTACCCTCACAAACGGGCCATGGATAGTGCGCGATCTTTCCGTCCTCTTCCTTGTTCTGTCCTCCCCCTTGCTTACACACGCTTACACTAACACAGTTCACTACACTACCAAACATGCCGGGAGACCGGTCCGGAGCTTAAAGCTTGTCTCGGTTGGGGTGGTGTCCCGCTGGTGGGAGATACCTGGTTAGGGAAAATCCCATTAGCCGACGGTAGATAGATGACGGTAGATCTTGCCATCCAGCTGGGGAAGATTACCGCCACCTGCCGAGGAAAAAACTTACAATAGATTTACGGGACTAATGACCTTGGCATTTGACGCGCCCGAAATCACCAACAACCAACCTTCACGTACTTGTGGAACTCTACGAAACGCTATCTCTGTGAAAAAGTGATAGAACGGTAGTGCGAGAAGAAATGTTTAATTTTATTAGTAATGAATCAATGCGGAGTCAAAGATACATAAAATACGATTGCTAAACTGAATACAGAATTTCAACTCTGTGTGGTGGAAGGAAGGGGTTCTCAGCAGGCAGCGTTGCTGACGTAGCGGTCTTTTGAATTGGCATTTCAAGTTTACGTGGCAGCGAGCTTAGTAGTACCTCTTCCATGGACCCTTCATTAGTGTGGCCAGTCAGAGCCTGCCGCCCTGCCCCGCCCCGCCCCGCCCCGTCCCATCGCTTTGCCGTCTCGCGCTGGATACAGCCGCCTCTCACCGCTGCGCCTCACTCCACTGCGTTCTGCCCTTGCCTGCCCTGCCCTGCTCCGCTTCGCCCCGCTCTTCCCGCTCCACGCAACCCTCCATTATGTGTGAGCGTAACCTCGTAACCTTTGATCGCGCGCTGGCCGTTCTCTGCCGCCCCGCCGCAGCGACCGCCCCGTACACTGCTCCCAAAGGCGTTTTTAAGTGTACACATGATTCACTCCTCGATTGATTGATTATTTCTAGTTTCCGTAGACGTCAATTTCACTGCCTATTTGTCCAGTGAGTTATATCCACAGAGGTGGCGGTGTTCCTTTCCATCCGTGAGCCATCCGGAGCAGACCAACACGTCGGACTGTAGGGTTTCTCTTCTAGGTATCTTCGCCAGCAAGTCTCCAGCATTCGCCTGGTTCTGTTTGGAGAAACCAAGGAAAACTACTGATCAGAGCTGCCGCTAGAGACGCTAGAAGCCTCCTCGAGGCAACGGCGAAATCCACCTCTGTCGGAAGTCCAATCGTAGGAGCTTCCAGCCAGAAGAGCTGCTATGGCAACATTTGTTGGCAAGCTATCTCAGCGGTGGTTATATATCCAAGTGAATGATTTTTTACCCAGCCTTCTTATTGTATGGAAAGATTTTGTTCTCTTTCTGCAAAGTTTGCATACGCACTGGGTTTCAGTACGAGAACTAAGGTTATATCTCTAATTTCCTATTCTCTTTCAATCGCTGAAGGAGGATTTTAATTATACCGGCAAACTGGAGAGAGGGATACCTGTCTACAAGTGGAAAAAAAAGGTCGTATCAACTTGGGTTTGAAAATGGTGTGTGTGCAAAGACAGCAAATAGTCCTGGCACACTGTAGTGGAAGGTGTGGTACCTCAGACCCATTTTGACGTTTGTATTTTTAATTTTGTAGTTTCTGGACAAAAAGTGACCAAAATATTTTGTCTGGGTACTCTATAGTTTTATACACCACACTTTTTTTTCAAGTACATATTCTTACTATATCATTGATTTATTTGCAAATTTAAAAAAAGTGTAATTATAACCGAGATATAACACAGGTGCTGTACCTTGGTGCCAGATGTGTTGTACCTTGGAGCGTTCGTAATTATGTTGGGAAAATGGCAACATGTTTGGAAGAAGAAATTTATTTGGTACTTTTAAATATACATTGTCTTAAGACGAAATAAGGCATACTTAACATTTTCAGGTGTACACGGAACACATTTTCAGGTGTTCGAAAAGAAGGTCTAACAAACAACGGATAAATCAATATCAAACTTTTTTTTCGAAGCTGTTGAACTGATCCTTCAGAAGGAACTGGATGTGGAAGCTTCATTAAATCATTCTTGTTGATTGCAAATATGGTAGTATCGTCCTTCGAATGTTTTGAGAATTATTAAGGATTGTAAATAATTGTAATTGTAAATAAAAACTTATTGCAACGTACCAGAAAGGAGGACTACATGTGTATTTCTCTTCAGCGGTCTCAGAGACCGCACGTCACCAGTGAAGGGTTAAAACAATACGGAATCAGGAATTGCTTTCATTTCAAAGGCGATCTTGCATATTTTGGATCTACAATTAAGAGAATCTAATGAAGAATACTTACTTTAGACAGGTGATTTTATGTTTTTAATCATTTCTGCTGCAGATGAATTGCCAAATAAACATATTTAACTGTATAGAGACCACTATTGACATTAGTATTATTCATGTATCTCACCAGGCAAAGCTAGAATTAGCCTAGATCCAAGGCACATATATGTCCAAGGTACAACATATTCCCCTACATGGCACAGATCTGGTTTACTCACATTCCACAGCCGTCCTACACATTTTCTATCTAAAAAGAACTATGAACTCACACAAAACAAAAAA
>JAHLJT010002406.1:145471817-145496230 GCA_031308135.1 Acheta domesticus | reverse complement strand
TCCCATATTTTCTTTGTACTTTGAAAATTAATGACATTAAATCTTTTCTAGATTTCATTAAAATGCTAAACGTAGGTGTCAGCATTGCTTGCTACATTACGTATTTTCATTCAAACACACATTGTGAATAAGTCTCGTGTTAGTGATGACGGCACGGAAAAGCACGAAGCCCTTCAAATGTCTTTAAGAAAGAGTATACTCTTCAAAAGTCAAAGTGTCGATGCAGTTGTAATAACAGCAAAGAAACTTGTATATTTTTTCTTATTGTAGTGATATTGTTACACCCTTTCTTCTCTATCACCGCGAGATGTTAGTATAGTCCTGCAAGATAGTTTTACATCATGACTCTCTCTGCCGAAAATAAAGACAAATCTTGTCTTCTTCCAACGTAATCACTTGTTCAGCCATTCGGTGCCAATATCAAGTAGATTGTTCAAATATTTCTAAACTCTCCGCGTTGCTTAAACTATATTCACACTTGCATTGCGTTTTTACTCCCGTATACGTACGTATAACGGAGTGATGTATACGTAGTATAGGGAAAGTTATGTAATGCTGCGCGAAAAAAATGGCCAATTTTCGGCGGAAAAAAATTAATTGCCGGGCCGTGAAAACGAATAAGTAGATAAAACCAGTTGCTAAATTAAGAAACAAAAAATCCTCTATCTTCGTTGTGTGTGGTCAAAATCCATGATTGTTGCTTCTTTATACTTAAAAATCGATTGACGGCCATTTACGTCCGTCTGTCCGTCTGTGGTAACGCTAGCGCCTAAACCGTTCGGTCGATTTTTCTCAAAATGATATTCCCCAGTCGATCTGATTCTAGTCAAAGCTTTGGATTTTGAAAAAGATTCTTTAAAATTTGGGGGTACTTTATATGAAGCCCCCCGGGGATTTTCAACATTTTCTCAAAAACGGCTCCAAATTTTTTCTTTAAATTTCTTGTATGAATAGAGAAAAATACACTTTTAACATGGTATAGGTCCGATTTTCACGTACAGCTCTGAATTTTCGAAAATTGTGAAAGTTTGAATTTTTTTCGGCGTCTTTCTCCAACTACAAAATTGAAGATAGAGATTTTTTCTTCAAATAAAATTTGTTCTGCATATTGAGTTCTTTAATAAAGGTTATGTAAATGTTTTTTCAAAATTTTAGTAGTTTTCGTGCAATATTGCGTGCAATATGTGCAATTTTAAAAAATTACAAAAACAAGATTTTCTCAAAAACGGCTCCAAATTTTTTCTTTAAACGTTTGGTAGGGATAGTGGTAAATGTACTCTATCAATGACAAACGCCATTTTGGTCTATCGGTTGGTTTTTCAAAAATTACCAAAATGTAAATTTTTTTACTTGTCTCTCACGTCGTTAATATTTACATTATCGGCGATTTTTTACATTATTATATTTACGAGTATATATGCTTTAAATAATGTCAAGTAAAGTTTCTCGAAAACACTACCGTTTTCTGTGAAAAGTAGCTCAAATTTCGGCATTTTCAGAAATGCTCAAACGTCATTTTCTCGTATATGGCTGCAATTTTTTCTTGAAACTTTTGTAACGGATAGTGCTAATTACACTCATTAGTATAGCGTAAAGTTTATTTTGAGTTTTTTTTTTTTTTTTTTCAAAAATTATATAAATGTAAATTTTTTGAAGATCTCTCACATCTTTAATATGCACATTACCGCAATTTGTAAAGATTATTATATTTGTGAATGTAAGTGCTTCAAATAACTTCAAATAAATATTTTGAAAATTCAATCATTTCCTGTGAAAATGAGCTTCAAATTTCGCATTTTTAGTAGTGCTAAAACGCCATTTTCTCTTAAACGGCACATAATTTTTAAAAGAAAATTGCCATTTAGGCTAGGTTTTTGTGTTCTTTAATATTCTAAAATTAATGTTTCTGTTCTACCAATAGGAAACCGAAAAATTAAGAAAATGACAAAAAAATGTACTTTTGGCGGTGATAGATGGTAGCTGGCAAGAAAGAGTATGTGGCAATTCCGAATAGCTAGCGAAGACCCAGGAAAATAGAAAACTAATACGGGAAAGTTTGTGCCATTCTGTTTCTGTTTTTTGACAAATAAATAATAAAATAAATACGGTCATGCTTAATTTTTTCAAAATACGAGTAGTTTTTCTTTAATTTTGTGACAAACGTAAGATATGTAAGTAAATTTACTGCGCTTCGGACAGCTGGATGCGTCGTAAATTAGAATGTGCAATTTTGTATATTATTTCTTCTTCGTTTCTTACATTCGAACTTTGTTATAGACTTACACATTAATATTTTAGAAATTGTTTATTTTGAAATATTTGAAATAAGTAAAAAGAATTAATAGCTCTCAGAATAGCGACAATGCAGGGTCTGCAACAATGGAATTCACTTTGCGCTCGCGAATATCTGTGAATTAGTGTCATTGTTGTGACCTAATGGAGCTGTATGAAAAGGAGTTATAATTGTCTAATTTATGTTGATATTTGCAGGCAAATATTTAGTTTTGCACCAAATGCTGTACCATTTGTAGTGAGTAGAGAATTTGTTGCATGGTTTTAAAATGCTCTTCCCTAATCATGGCCCAATGGAAGGCATTTCTATATTCCAGGGTATCAGGCTTCTTTTTCCAATACAGGGTTACAAAACTTTTGCATTCTATTTTTGTGAAGTTGTAGAATTCACATAGTTCTGACAACACTGCAATGGAAATAGTGAGTTCCAAGCGAAGATGTTAGTAGGGCATAAAGTGCAATATTACAGTACTACTTGGCTGTTTCCTCTAATACGGGAAAGTAAGTGCTGTTGTAGCACCACTAGTTTTGTTATTGTCTTCACTCCGAATAGTACAAGTTAATAAGTTGTTGCGAACAATGCTGATTAGCACTTGTCGGAATTCTTGCTTTCCTCCAAAATATCATGCACTCACGAACCATAAGTTTAGCGCTTGCATCATTGTTCATTTTACTTCCTATATGTTATAAAATAAAACTTCAAGCACTTGCTTTTTTCATGGTAAATTGCGTTCAGTTATTTGTTAGTTTTTTAATAATAATTAATACTATCTCCTATTAAAAACACACGTTCTTGAAGCACTGCACATGACACTTACATATGACATTTGATATTAGATTAGCGACTTATAAATACGAGTGACACGATCGATTGAAATTCATTTATTGTTGGTCTCGGGCCTGACTCAGCGAGTGGTGATAGATTCTGTACATGTTCGTCATACGAATTCGCGCTCAAGTCGGCACATTCTCCGATCATCAACAAAATTTGTATAGGCCATGTTTTAAGGTCGTTGGAACAAAATTGGGGGGATGAGCGTATCAAAATTGAAAGTCGGAAAATAAGGGACAACCTAATATATATACTAAACTCCGACACTGTTAGACCGATCTCTATGGAAGTTGGCACTTCTACGGTGTATTTTCACCCATAAAGTTTATGTGCTCTTAATTCTGTTGTAACTCCACTACATGCGCTGAAGAACAAAACAAAATATTCACGTCAAATGCAACCCGCAACGCACTCGGCAGCATTTTGAACCTATATCGTTAAATAACTCTTATACGAGGCGTTGTAGGCCATTATAAGGCCTTGAAAAACTAAAACTTTTGAGGCCGAAGGCATTAAAGAAACGTTCTCTCACACCGTAATCTAGAGATGAGCTCTTTTTGAACAAATGTGTTGAGTGATGTTACGAATTTATGTCAGTTTTGTAATTTAGGTTGGGTCCCGCAAACGGGAATGCGCGGTGTCGTTGTCTAGGTTCATTATTGCCAACTGTATGTGTTATATACAAAGAAATTCAGTACAGTCAAATAACAGTTTGTTAAGATAAATTTATTATGAAATTTTATTAAGAAAATACCGTGTACAATGGCCAGGTTCCAAAATTAGCCAGGAGATGTAGCGCAGTCAAACCAGAAGTCCCAGGAGAAAATAACCAAGTCACCGCAAGCCGTTCGCCAACACAGTCTTCCCACTTCTCCTCGTCGGCACAAGTACACAAGTACAAGTACACTCGGCACAAGTACACAATCAGATACCATCTGCCGTGCTCCAGGCCGGCTCCCCTTTTATATCCCGGGAGTCGGCGTTGCGAGTCTGGCACTTTCCGCCATTTCGCGGGGCGGTAGGGGACCGCTACTCCTCGGGCGGCCGGTCCGTAACGCTCGGCGCCTCTAGCTCGGCATGGCGCCGCCCGACCTACCCCAGTTTCTGAGCTATATTGTGATAAAATGGGACGAATCCCATTTTCACAATTTTCTTCATAAAAACACCAAAATTCACGTTGCTCTATCGCTAAATGGTACATTGGAGAAAAAAAAATCCTTAAGACATAAAATGTAGCAGATTTTATCTTCTTTAATTTCATGTAGGACCTTTATTTTACAAATAGTTTTTGAGTTATGTTGAAAAAACTGAAAAATGTCGGATTTTAGCATGTTTTTGCGAAAAAACTGTATTCCGGGCAAAAGTTTTGTTAACAAACATGATATTCTTGTTTAGCGACCCCCAAAATATATAGGACCCAAAAAATCAAAACTACACCAAAACTTAACGGTATTTGCCGTTTTTGAGCCCCGTTTGACGGGAACTACTAGTGGCGCCGCCGGGAGACGCCCATTCTCCGATGGGCAGGCGGAGAGTTCGGAGCGTCGCTCAGGGGGAAGGCGCACAATGGGCCGTAACCCACTCCCACCGGCTAACAGTGGGCCCACTAGGCCCGCCTTGGCGGGCTTAATTGCTGTGTATACAGCAGTATGGTTCTGAGATTCTTATTTACAAATATACTTTATAATATATATTTATATATATATATATTTATATATATTTATATATATTTATATATATTTTATATATATTATATATATTTATATATTTTATATATATTTATATATATTATATATATTTTATATATATTTATATATATTTATATATATACTGTGTTATTGTCATAATTTTTAATGTACTAAATCAAAGAGTCTACTTAACGGAGATAGTTGATGACTTGTATTAAGCTGTTGTAGTTATTGCCAACCTCCCGGTAATATCACAACAGTGTGCAAAGACAGGTTGATAGTTAACAGTAATGAACCTACACACCGACAGCGAGCATTCTGTTGCGGGACAAACTAAACTGCAAAAAATGACATAAATTCGTAACATGTTACTCAACACTTGAAATTACAGGTAAATAGTTGTTAATGTGATCCTTGCCTTGTTTTTTGTTGGAAAAATGTAGTTTCAACACGCCTGTTCTCCTATGTAGGGAAAGTTGTGTTAATCAATTGCACTACCTGTATGTTGTACCTGTATCTTGTAATGCTATTGTATATTTATAGCCCTAAAGCATGCCAAATAAATGGCCGAAACGTTGGAATTGTAAGAATAGCCGACTTTCATTGTCATACTCTCACGAGTATCCATAGTTTATTAATATTCTTATTATATGTCATAAATCGCAATTACTGCATGAGTTATTTTTGTAATTTGGGAGGTCATTGAAACTTTGCATTTTCGCAGTCTGATCAAGTCATTCATGTGACATTTCCCCAACGAATCAGTATTATTAGAACCGCCAGTCTAGTTACGGCAGAAGAAGGAATGTGTGCTCTAGTGTAATGAGTCAATATGGCATGGACAATCTACTATATTCAGAAGATATTCTTGTGTGGGTACTGCCTTCTTGGACTGATGTTGTGTTGAACACCAAAGCAACAGGCAAGCTACTAAAAGAGTGAAGAATCAACAGTCAAGGGAAAGTTGGACGTCCCGAAGTACAGACGAGAGGTAGACGTATCGAAGTAGATACGATAAGTGGATGTTATGTTGAAAGGAAGCGGTTTATAGTCTGGTGATTTGGACGGACGTGAGGGGAATAAAGTGGAGAATGTCTCTTTAAATATGAAAAGCTGAATGTTGAAATTGGAAATACGGAGTGGACACATTGGAGAGTTGGAAGCTTCATATTAAAGATGTGAGACAATTTATGAATATGAACAGTGTTTGGTGTGCGGAAGCATGAATGAACTGTGATGGAGAACTTTTAAATTATACAAAGTTTTTTTTCTTTTCCTTTTCTTTATATTCATATTACTATTGTTTTGCGTTGTTGTTAATGAATATTCTTGTTCTATTTTGAAGCTTGAAATTGTTTTGTTAATATAATTGCCACCATTCAGATCTGCGGTGTATGCCGTAGAATCATCGGCCCTCATAAATAAATGGATGTTTCTATTTTTTAATATTGAACTTGATTTACTAAAGGAAAAAATGATAACTTTCACACTAGGAACTCACATTTGACCATAAATGTTTGTCGCATTGTACATTTTAACAACCAATCTGCTTACAAAAACAATCGAAACGATAGGATAAATGCAACTAGCCAGATATTGTATTGATATTTATCGTTGTTTTGTAGCCATGTTTGTGTTCTGAGGCTGCACGTAACAGACATCAAAGTTAAAAGTCAATAGCAACATGCACGACATTCTTTTATGAACAACACATGAACCCTCCAGGCGTCATCTGCGTGACCTTTCTGCGAGATCACAGAGTCGGTTGACCCCTTGCATAACGTCAGCGTTATTCTGTTTTATATGAATTCTAAACTAATTCATAGGCCTATTTAGATCAATTATACCAACTATTCGTAATGGATGGGTGTTGACTAATGTTCAAATTTCTCAACTAATGAAACCAGTGGTGCTACAAATGACACATACATTTTCGTACTTGTTACTTTTCGTACTAATTATTATTATTTTTATTATTATTAATTTAAAATAAATATTATAATATTAAAATTATTATTATAATTATTGTATTAAAATAAATAATAATTATTATTAAAAAGTTTTCCTTGATACCGTCAATTGGTTGTGAAAACCATCAATATGAATGGGTTCATAATAAAAAGAATATCACGCTTTACTAATGAGAATTTGGTCACAAAAGAAGCATGGTACCATCATTTCTGACAAAAGAAATTGTCCAAGCCGACAAGAATGAAGTAAAGGGATTTTGCTTAGCAAATAATGTTGATGAGACAATGCAGTTCATAATTGTGTATTTGTACCTTGAAGAAAGTAATAAAATTATTATTATTATTATTATTATTATTATTAATGATAATAATGAAAATAATTAGAAGAAGAAAATAACAAAAGTCATTATATTATAGTGAAATGCTGTAAGTAAATCGTGTTAATTGCCAGAACGTATAGGCCTACTGCCACTCTTATCTGAACTTTCAAAAGCGAATTTCACCTCAGTAAGTATTAAAAACATTAGCATTTAATCACTTTTAAATGCAATTTTATAATCGCCAAGATATCAAGAAAAAGTGATACAACTTTGTAAAAATTTTTATATTTTCATAAATTCGTGATTGCGTTTAATTCTTGTAATTGAACGCTCATGATCTTCGCAGTTTATGCGACTTAAAATTAAACTAATTAAAAAAGAGCAGTTCTTCTGTCAAGAAGTGAATTTTTTCCAGCAAGATTACAACACTTCCTCTATTTCCCAAAGAAGTACACGAAAAAGTAAAACATTCAAAGCTATGATGGAAATAACAAACAACTGCACTGTGCACATGTTTGTACAAAAGTGCATTCGCATCATTCTTGTAGGGAGCACAATATAGTAAATATGACAATGACCTTAGCAGCTGACACGCCCGGAGTCAGTACTCAAACATGTGTCAGTACTCAAACAAAATGTTTCCTTACAATTATCTATCTGTATATATATTGTACCTTGTGCCATTTATCTGAATGCTTGCATTCTACCTTGTGCCATTTACCTTACGACGTGAATTTGAAGCGGTCGACCGGGAAAGATGGCTCAGGGCATCAAGTGATGTCACTACAGTCCTTCTGACCGGGTGGTCCAGATTCTAGTCCCGACGGTGGTAGGATTTTTGACATTAGCTTGTTAGCTAGGTCGGATTCAGTCGCTGTCTGGAAAAGAACTCTAGCGGCCGGCTGCTCAGATCAGTAGTTTTTCCGTGGTTTCTCCGATCAACACTAGGCGAATGTCGGAGTTGTACCCTAACAAATTGGCCACGGACCGCACACGATCTTCCCTACCTCTGCCTTGTCCTATCCTCTCCCACTTACACACACAGTAATATGCACAACACTACCACACATGCCGGGAGACTGGTCGGGAATTAGAGCTTGTCCCGGCCGGGGCGGTTCCCCGCTGGTGGGAGATACCTGGTAGGGGACAATCCCGCAAGTCGACGGTAGGTCGGCGCCAGATCTCTTCGTCCAGCGGGGAAAGACCACAGCCACCGCCCGAGCAAAATCATGCACTACACGTACGGGACTAATGACCCTAGTAGTTGACGCGCCCGGAATCACTAACTCGGAATCACTCGAAGCGGTGGCCAGCACAGGGCCAAGCATCCGCCTCCAGCTCTGACGTATCCTTCGGCAGAGGGCAACAAACGGGCGGCCGAGCCAGAGCGCGAGCGGAGCGCATCGTTTGTTACCTGTTGCCTGCGCTGGTAATAACAGCCCCCGGTCCCTGTTTCCGGGCGCCGCCAGCGCTAATGGTTCCGCCGAAGATCGCCGCGGCCTCCCGCCCCTTCCGCACTCCCGGTCAGCTACTCTCCCTCCCCCTTCCCCTGTTGCCGTGAACCTCCCTTCATTTTAAATCCTTCTATTGCTTTAACCTAAAGCTCTAGTGCATGGATAATAAAAATATTTCTTGCATCGACCCCTTTTAGTTGTTTGAACTCTAGTCATTTTTTTCTACGAGTATAATATCCAGCACATAACATCCTCATAATATACATAATTTCACTTAACTGACTCGTAGAACAATTAACGAACATTAGCTAAAAGAAATTATTTTTTAGATTTATGTTTTTTGTATTATCATTTTAAATGTGTGCAAAAATAAGTTTTGAAAAGCAAAATCTTAGATTCTAATTTGTTCGAATTTGATTTTCATTCATGGAAATGAAGAAAGAGAAGCGAATTTGTAATTGTGAAACGTTTTGAAACTTTATATCAGAAAAAAATTAATGATCAAGCTTCATTAATATTTTTGTAATCATTAGGATCTTGATCCCCTGATCTTACGCGAGCCCTATCATTGACTTTTAAAATTTCATCGCTCGCCTGGGGGGTCGATAGCGAGAGGCCGTTGGCAACCGTGGTTGCCAACTAGAGCTTTTGCCCACATCGTTTTCCCTTTCACTTGATTCTTCTAGACGTGCTGAAAAAATATAATTCGGGTTCTTTCCCGCCTTACGAATACTTGGAATACTTCGTAAGAAGATAAAGTTATGTTTTCGTGCGCCTGAAACCGGTGAACTTTCGACAGCAAAACCTTTATAGCTGGAGTCTGGTAACAAAAAAGTGGATAAAATCTGTTGTTACATTTAGAAAAAAATCCTCTAACACGTGATGTAGCCAAAACCCATACCCAAACTCGATTGACGGCAAAACGTCCGTCTGTCCGTTTCTCCGTCTGTGGTCAACGCTAGCGCCGAAACCGTTCAGCGGATTTTCTTCAAAACTGATATTCCCCAATCAATTTGGCTGATGTCAAGCCTCCTGGGACTTGAAACCGATATTTAACTTTGTGGGATACTTTACATGAAGCCCCTTGGATATTTTCAAAGTTTTTCAAAAAATGGCTCCAATTTTTAAAAAAAAAATTGTTGTTGAATAGTGCGAAGGACGTTTAAGAGAATAATGCAGGTATCATCGTTGAAATCCCCATTTCCCCAATCCCCAATTGCAAAAAAAATTTCAAAACTGCAGAATTGAAAATAGAAATTTTGCTTCACACAAAGTTGGTTGTATAAAGTTAATGCTTTAAATAAAGTCATGTACAATTTTTGGAGAAACTAATAGTTTTTGTGTAAATTGCGTTTGAAATTTACCAAAATTTTGTTTCTCAAAAATCGCTCCAAATTTTTCTTTACAATTTTTCACGTGTGTAGTCCTATTTCAGGGTATTGCTTGGTTTTTCGAATATTTCAAAAAATATTTTTAAAACAACAAAATTGTAGATAAAGATTTTTGCCTCAGACAAAGTCTGTTGTACAAAATTAGCTCTTTAAAAATTGTCATGTACAATTTTCTGAAAAAAGACTAGATTTTGCCTAATTTACGTTTGAAATTTACGAAAAATATTTTCTCAAATACCACTCCATTTTTTTTAAATTTTCTGTGTATAATAAGGGACGGCAAATAAATAAATAAACTAGTGGTACTATAGAATGGCACAGACTTTGTCGCAGAAATTATTTTTCTAATCTCTTTAATTAGAACTAGGTTTTCGGTTATGAATGATTATCTTCCCAGATACCTTATTTGGTTGCCCAAAAGGACATTATTTTTAAAATTTTCTCGATTTTTCGGCTTCCTAATGCTAGAAATGAAACCAACATACACTTATTACTATTACATAAACATAAATGTCGTGTATTACCAGAGTGGTTGAGGTGGCAAATTGACGGGCACGGACTCATTTCTTCGGAGGCAAACTTGGCTGGTTTGAATCTTGGTCGGGGACTATTGCCACAATTCTCTGTTGTCATAGGAAATAATTGAGAGTTCTAGAAAAGTTATTGAAAACCATTTGAAAATAATCATAAATATTAATTCCGATAAATAAACTGTATGTGATTTTTCAAATTTTCACTTTTTCGCAATTTTTCAGATCTCTTCTTGGAATTGTAAAACGTATCTATGATCATATTATTGTTTTACTATCAGGCATTTACCATTTTGTGCCTCTGTTCGATTCCGACCCATACGGGTCTTATGTGGCATAGTGTTATCAGTGCCGGCACTTAAACTTTGAGGACTTAAGTTCGGGTCTCGGAGCGGAAAAAAAATTACTGGTTGAAAACATTTTTGCTGGCTTATGAAAAAGTATAATTTAGAAAAAATGCAATAAAGTATGTGCTTTGGAAGCGTCACTATTTGAATTTGAATTTCAAAGAGAAAGCAAAAAATTATCTATTCTGGAATATTTCACACCTTGTCTCAAATTTGTTTTTTTACCTGATTCGGGTTTTTTTTACCTTTTTATTCCTCTGCCCGAGTTTCACCCATAAGGCGCTTCCATGTCGTAGTGGTATGAGTGCCGGCACGTTGACTCTAACGATCTGAGTTCGAGTCGTGGAGCAAAAAAAAATTTGCTGCTTGAAAACACTTTTACTGGTTTATGTAGTAGTGTAATTGTATTTACGAGCATTTAGAAATAGTGCGAGAAAGTATGTGCTTTTGTAGCACCATTAGTTTCATTATGCTTACTGTAAGGCCTGTTGTATAGCCTATTGTAAGGCTAAAATAAGCATCGGATATGTTCATGAATACACGGAATACATTAAAAATGTAATTCAATGTCAGAAATATACTTGCGTTTAAAATTTTTAATAAAAATCTATTTGTCACACTTCGTTTATTTACGAGGTAAAGTGATATGTGAATTGTAAGAAAGGCAGAAACTGTGATATAATATTACATGACGATAATATTACAATATTGCGAGAAAGTATGTGCTTTGTAGCACCATTAGTTTCATCATGCCTACAGGACTTCAAGATCGTCTTCTCTTCTTTGTAGCGTTGTGTCTTCCACTTTTCACTTTGCCGTGTTCGTCTTGTCTCTCTAAATTATAGAACTGATTTCCATGTTCCACCTCCCCCTCTGACTAAGTGGGCGTCCACCGATGTTATCGACTGATATTACGTGTTCACCACCATCAATCTTACAGTGGTTAAGCATCTTGCAACTTCATTACCTTATTACTTCTACTAAGTCATTAATTATTTCATTTATATTCAACGAAAAGTTATCACGAATTGCAATACATTAAAAATAACAATAAAACACGTTTTTCTTACTTTTCGATGGTACAATAGCCTAGTTCGGATCTAATATTTAAAGGGGTCTAACATCTGTTTTATTACAGTATTGTCTGAGAGTTTCGCAATCCACGCGGATTTCATACAAATTTCTGCAGTAATTCTTTAATGTGAGATATGAAAATTACACCCGAGGGTAAGAATTGAATTACATTGAGCAATTAAGCTCACAAACTGTTAGTGCTTATAATCAATTCCCACGCTTTTATAATCACAGATGGCTTTGCGTTGCCTTTAGTACTCTCCTTTGGTACTTATAAATAGCATATTATTTCAAGGTAATCAATCTCTCGTAAATAATTGCATTAGTGTACATTATTTTCACCCATTATACTTTGTTTCCACGGATTGAAAAGAAACACATTTTTGCGCAATTGTATTACTTCAGATGCAGATGATGATAATCTCCTTTTCCATCCTCAGTGTTTGGTTCTTTCGTGTCAGGTCTCTTAATCAGCGGTCTGGGCTCCGTTCATCTGCAATCTGTTCCGGGCGTGCCTCGTTCCCAGGACGCTTCGTCTCCTCCCGTGGGCGGCCGCGCGCACTGCTCGGGGAACGAACTCGCGACGCGCCTGCGCCTGCGCCAGCGCCCGCCGGCCATGCATCACCAGCCGCCGTGCACAAATACCTCAGCAAGGCGGGCGGGGGCGGCGGGGGCGGCGGGGCGCACTCGGCCGCTAACCCGCTTCAGGTCCAGTGCGGCGGCGCGGCGCGGGAGGGCGCGGAGCGGCGGCGGACCCGGCGAGACTCGCCGGCGCCGTCGGGGCGAGGGGGGTTGGCTGCGATGGCGACAGCGGCGGGAATAGTGGGAGGTTACGGCAGCGAAGGTTCACTACTGTGGGTGGCGACGGGGCTATGGAGGCGGTAGCGACCGTAATGTCGGTGGCGGATATTGTGGCAGGGACTGGGGGCGGTGGTGAGTGTGGGGATGGTGAATGTAAGGATCGTTTTCGAGGCGGCGGCTGTGGCAGCGCCGGTGGTGGCGGCGATGGCTGTGGAAACAGTGGGGTAGATGATGGCTGTGATGGCGACGACGGAGGAGCCCCGGTGACAAATGGCGGCGGTTTGTGGCAGCAGAGGTTGCCCAGTGTGGGTGGCGGTGGTAGCGGCTATGGCGGAAATGGTGAATGGTGGCTGTGTGGGCGGTGGCGGGTGTGGAAATGGTGACTGTAGGGGAAGTGGCCTTCGCGGCGGGGCTGTGGACGGAATTGGCGGGGACATGAGCCTGTGGAAACGCGCGTCGGAAATGGGGAGGGTATGAGGGGTCGGGCGGCGGTAGAGGTGATGGAGTGGCGAACGCGCGGCGCCGCTCCCCACGTGCGTGGCCTACTTCTGGCCGGCCAGACGCCACCCCCTCCCTGCGCCGACCTCCGACGCTACCATCTAAATACTGGCAGCGAGGGAGAGGAGAAGGTTGTAATATGCTCTTCAAGTTTAAATTTATTTGTGAAACGTTTATCAAAATTATGGTGTGATTTTTGCCTTTCATGTACTACTTACGGCATTACATACGAAAAAGTAGTGCACGCTATATCCCGCAAATAAATTGGTACGAAACATTCTCGTGGTAAGTTACATTACACTTTTTAGGTTCTCGCTTATGTTTAAAGCAGTATAGAGAAGGTATCGTAATGCTGCGGAAAAAACCGCGAATTTTCGACACAAAACTCTTATTGCCAGGCCCTGGTAACGAAAAATGAATATATCCAGTTGGTAAATACAGAAAAAATCCTGTATCATATAATGTAGCGAAAAAACCATGTTTTGAGGGTCGTTGACACAGAAAAATCGATTGAGGTGAAAATGCTGGTCCGTCTGTTCGTCCACCTCTGATCAACGCTAGCCCCTAAACCGTTAATTCGATTTTCCCCAAACTTAATATTCCCCAATCAATATCGCTGTTGTCGCGCCTATTGGAATTAAAAGAGATATCTTAATTTTTTGGGTATACTTTTCATAGAGCCGCTTAGACATTTTCCAAATGTAAGTAATTAGTTTTGTGTGATATTGCACAAAATATAGGCAATAAAAAATTTAACATTTTTTTTTTTCGAAAACCGTTCCGATATTTTTCCTAAGTTTTCACCACATATATAACTCGGGGTGCAACAGAATGATCTCTGAGGAACAGCTTTCAGACTAGCACGGTACAGTTTTGTGTGCCAAGAAAAAACTGATGAATTTAGCTGTACTAAATCCTATTTCCATTATCCACATCTGCAAGTATATTTATGATGATAATAATTTTGAATCGCAAAATTACTATGTCATATCTCGTATGGAGGCAATGTAGCGATCCTGAGCTTGCTCAGTCGCTATTTATCGATAAGAAAGACCTCGTCTGCGTGGTTCGCCGCGCGATTACGTAATCCGTCGCCTTATCAGCGGTCGCTGGAGGGGTGGCGGGGGGAAGACAGTTGTCCCCCCCTACGCGGAAAAGAAGGGGTTGTAACGGCTGTGTGAGGAGAGTGGGCAGAATGTTTCGAAAAACGGCAGCGTGAGGTTGGAAGCTGATGGTGTGTGGCCGCGAACTCCAGTTATCGAGAAAGGAGAGGTTTGGCCCAGTGGTGGCTAAAATCACACGGCAGAGGCACGTTCGACGGAGGCATCTGGTCTTGGAGTACGACGTGGTTACAGAGAGAACACGTGCTTAGGCCCAAGACAGAGCGTCGGCAGCCGCATTAGTTCGCTGTGAGTTTTGCGCTGGTGGCGAACGCCACGGCCACCGAAATAAGGTCGGTGTTAAAGACAAAACAATTTTGTATGTGATACTATAAAAAGTAATGAGAATTTGGAAGCAATTGACTGTAGAATACAGGTTGAAGTGTTGTTCCTGTAGTTCACTGTCAGATTGTTTAATGTTTTGTTTTTTTGCCATTAACACTCTTGCATAATGTATGATATACCCCGACCATTGGTATTTCCAATAATCATTGTGTACTATTTTCAAAAGATATTTGAAGTAGTGTGTCTTTCTAAGGGGGAACATCACTTATTTATGAAAGAATCTTGTCACGTTAATAAACTGCAAGTGCAGTTTCTGTCTTTAAAGAAAAAGAACATTTTGATGATAGTGTAAATCCAAATCAAGTTAGAAACAATTTGGGTTATTTATGAACAATTAAAAGGTTATAAAAGTATATTTGCTATGAACTGTTGAAGAATTTAAGTGAACTTAAATATCTTGAAATATTTATTGAAATTTGGATGCCTGTTGAGTAAAAATAAAACATATTTTCAATTTCAACCAAAGGTGTAGGTTGTAATAAATGTTTCACATTTATGGTGTAAACACACATGTTTAGTTTTTTTTTGCAACTTCTTTTGAATATTCTGTGTTTTCAAAACTATGTTTATTCATTTTAATTGTACACAACATATGTCTTTGTAATTGAAGTGAATTGTTTTGCAAGAAATTACTATGTATGCTAATGCAGTGTATGTTGAGGAAGGGTTAATTGCAATTTTTGTAAACAGAAAGTACTGAGACATTTTGTCATCCGAAATGCCTGTGCTCTACCCTCTGATGTAACATTATGTGCACTCATCTCCCCAGAGATATCTTTGATTCAATTTGTTGGATTTCAATTTATTTTTGTCACAGAAGATATTGCTGTGATTCTAGTTTGAATCAACTTTGAAATTCATAATTTGGCAGTTGATTTTTCCTCAAAAAGTTTTTTTTATGCTGTTCAGTGTTATATTTTTCTTTGTTCATTTGTTTATCTGTGCATGTTAGGTAATTTTGCAATTTGTTTTTTTTTTTTTTTGAAGATTCAATTACATTAATGTTTGTGGCTTTCAACTTTGTGTTTTTTTTTTCAAAATTTCAAACAGAGCCAATTACCCACGAAATTTCCCCACGGCCGACCTACACGTTCGGTCACACAAGTTCGTGAAAAAAGGTTTCTATCTGCTTCACCGCGCAAACCAATCTGTTTACATGTATGTGGACATTATCTTGTTGGCTGCGCAAAGTATCCAGGTATTGTAAGATCTTTTGAGAAGCAGATTTAATTGCAATGATGTGTGAAAGTGAAATTGAAGATGCTGTTTTAGAGCATTCTAGTTCTGAATACGATCCTAATGCGGCAAGCAGTACTGAAGAAGACGAGACACCGAGGCAAAACAGTGCTGTAAGCAGTGTTTGTGTTAAAGCAAAAACAGTTCTGCAAGAAGATAAACATATTTTTATAAATATCGAACTATTTATTCTTCATCGGTTTTAATTAGTAACCATCCAAAATTTATAATAGTTCGGCAAAATTGGGAATTTGGATATTCCTTACAACGCCTGAGTGAATGTCTTGCTAAATCAAGGAATTTATAGGTTATGCGACACAAACTATTTGTACTCCACTTAACATGTTGATGTAATACGAAAAAGTTGGTTACCTGTAAATCCTGTTTACAACCCGGAATTATTACGATTTTACTTATTTTCGGTTAATACGTAAAGGTATTGTTAACCCTTCGTTAGGAGCGCATGTATCTAGTAGATGCAATCCGTTTTAAGAACTCCATATCTCGCTGTGTTGTGGCTGTACGTTTTCGCAATCTGGTGACATCGTGTAATAAGAAGGATTGGAAAAAAGTGCAAGGTTACTTTTTTCCACTTCTAGTTGGCTAAGTCTAAGTAATGACGTGAAATTAAAATTGAGTACTCTAAATAATATTTTTACTAAAGTGTAAGTGCATTTCTTTGAATTCTATAAAATTTAATAAATGATACAGTTACATGTATATTTGCAATTATTTAAGTAATATACCAGTCAAATTTTTCTACCAACAAAGATAGAACCTTTTTGCTCGAACTTGAAAATGTATACTGAGAGTAAAAAGGTTCTATCTGTAAAAATAGGGTCTTGATTTCTACCAAAGTTACAATGCTTTTAGAATAATTACAGTTTTGTGCTTCGATGTCAAGTACTCTGACAAAGATTCAATACATTTAATAAAATAGTTTTTGTTTTAGAGAGGGACAAAACTTTGAAAATGCTCTCCTGTAAAATTTTACTGCGGTGCAGATAGAACCTTTTTTACTTTAGGGTCGCGAAATGCCGATGCCTCCTCCGAATTGGCGATCGTGCGACCAAGTGTAGTGGGGTGGAAGGGAATCTCTCTGTTTAGAAACCCAGGATGGTCCAACGTGTATTTCGGAAAGGAAGGTCACAAAAGAACAACTGAAATATTATTAAGTTTGTCTAGGATGCGGCGTTAGACTGACCATAGGCCACTAGTATGCCTAACAATCGCGGCACTTCGCCGATCCTTATGGACGCTAGCAAACGGACAAAGTTTCACATTGTGGCCGCAGGAGCGCTGGTCGCCGACCATTCGCGAGGCCTTCAGGCCGCTTTAATCCATGTGGAAATGCCCGCATTTTTGGCAACTTTGGTCACTTACGGTGATACGAGGCATTGCCAACTCATGTTGGTGGAAATACTAAACAATACTGAAATTACATATCACTGTGCAGTTTGCTTAAAAGAAATTGTGGAGTGAATTCTTTAACTTAACTCTCAAATACACATCATGCGTGAAATCTATTTGGATAATGAGCCAGTAGTGATTCTTCTTGACTTATAAAATACAATATTTATTCTTAATTATTTCTGAAATGTATCTGCATATTTAGGTGTTTAAAGAGAAATATAATGCACATAATCTTTTTAAGGATTTTAAAGACTATGGATGAAAACGAAAATAATAGAAAACTATTATTTTATCAGTTTTTATACTATCTATTTTTATATTTTCAAACTGTAATTATTCTTCTAACTCAGGAAAGTGTACTCAATAAAAAGTACTCCAAATCACTATTGTCTTGGTAAAAACGTTCTCACCTAAAGATAGAATCAGAAAGTTACTTACGATTAGCAAATTCATATTGGCGATCTCATGGAGGTACAAAAAAAAACTATTAGAGATTTTCAATAAGAGCAACTAAAGTACAATATAGAAATTATTTCTAATTCTTTGTGTAATCCGCTTCCAAATTTCACAACAATGATAGAACAATAAATCAAAACATCAGAAATACAATTCTACAATCAGGCATCTCGTGATCGCCAATGACGTTTGTGAGAAAATGTGTCACTTTCTGATTGAAAAGTGTTACAGTACGAGAAATATCTAAAGCTGTCTCAGACAATCATTCCCGATACTTGGAGCCGTGTGTTGTTATTGAACGTAAACAGAAATTGTTTGTGCTATTTGTGTTTTTTTAATTGTATCGAATTTTGAGAATAAACTGAATTGTTAGGTAGCCGATGTAAGGGTTACATATTTTATTACCGTTCAGTAACATTAAGAATGTATGTTAATATTTACTTACTATGTGAAGATAATTAGAATGGACGGTTCTTAAATAACAAATATCAGCCTCATCTTTAAATAATCCTGAAGATTATATGTGATAGAGCAATTTTTTGAGAAAGCTGTACCTCCACTTCCAAGGTTTGTTGTGAAAAGAAATCTTCAAAAATATATTAAGCCAGCTTTGCAAAGAAACAGTTTTCCTTGCGTGTAACGAGAGTGCAGATTTAGTAACGATAATTGACATAATTTGTGAACTTTTTTATCAGAGGTCGTGAAGAATATTGCTGCTGTTACTAAAGAAGTAATGGAGATGCCTAAATACTTGAATTCAAAGCCTATAACCGAAAAGTTCTGTGTTTGTGATGCGCATCTCCGTATATTTGCGTGCAGCAGCAGATCGACGAATGAACGGCGAACAGCGCGCCAGCTGTCAGTAGCGGAACTTTTAGCTATAACAAGGAGGTCAGAGTGTTTACCGATCATTGGTGCATAATACGTTACCTAAAACGCAGGTGTGTAACAGAAAATGTCACGTGTCTTATTCCGTTTTATAGAATTTCTTACTGCACATTTATTGGCAAAAAGTGTTCATTTTCAACCACTATACATACCCGAGAATTTCCTAAAATATATTTTAAGGAATTCTGTATCATGTATACATTTTTCAACGCGGTGTGGCAACACATTTTCAATCCATTAGTTTGAGTTTAATAGAATATTACGTTCAGTTTAAATACATCAACATATTAGAAACAATTATGTCTTCGATATTACAAAATACAAGATAAGAATCAACAGAAACCATTCCATGAAGACAATTGAAAATTTGTTCCGGGGAAAGCTTCGAGTATAATTTAGAAAAGAAGACCAGATTTCCTAAAAAACGGGCTCCCATTCGATTCAAAATTTTGCTCGAAAATTGTCAAGAGGAAGGTCGCTTCCCGCTAACACAGCCTCCAATTAACGGAGTTCTTGGAACTTGTTCGGTCTCCTTGTGTCAACACCGAGAAGTCAAAGCAGCTCCTTACTGTACTTCCCGGTCAACGTTGTGAATTTTGAATTAGGGTATTCTCAAAATCTGTAAATACACTTAACGACTTCTCTCACAATACTACAACAATCAGAACAAGTTACAATTTCATCATCTCTTTATCAAAATGAAAATTTAATTTTAATTTTACTATTCGCAGTTTTTTGTAAAATCATTTCACGGTTTCCTACACGAACGGGAAAAATCCAGGTTTAAAAACCGTTACTCTGAATGCATTTATCGTAAAGTCTGAGAAAAGAACAAATCGTAGTGGAGGTAATCGAGTTTAACGTCTGGGGGGCTTCTACATTGTGGTTGATTGATAGATTATTTCATATTTTCGGGCACGAATTCTGCCTCACTTCAGCCGGGTAAGCTCTAAGTTCCCGAATCGTCTCCCGACATGCTTGGTAATGTAGTGGTTATAGGCGTGTGGCAGGAAGAAAGGAAGGAAAGACTGCACGCGGACCATGACCCCTTTGTCCCCTTGTTCTGCTCTTCACCTGCTGTTGAATGGAGAAACAAGGAAAATTATCGATCAGGATCAGCGAGATTCCTCCTCCAGACATAGGCTGAAGTCTATCTAGCTATGCAGCTAGTGTCGAAAATCTTGTCACCGACGCGAACCGAAAACTAGAACCTCATGGTCACCGGAACTTCAGTAATGCCATTTGTCTGACGACTAGAGACAACTCAAACAGTTCTACATTGTGCTTACATCGATGTTTTCAGTTTTAGGAAAGGTCTTCTCCAAACTGCTTTAGAGAATCATTGAAATAAAAAAATGGGAAAAGTCCAGGGGACATTATTAGAAATATATTTATGATAGTATTGTCTGCATAATCCATATTTCTACAAAAAAATTATCCGGCAAATTATTAATATTGAAACATACATTATGGACAATGCACATTTCTATAAAAAATAAGAAATTAATAAAATTCAGAAAACTAAACGTAATGAAAATTTAAATTCTGTTAATTACAAATATTTTTGTAAAAATTATTTTCACAGAGTTTTTGTTAGAATTATTTTCTACAGAAGCTAGTTACTCTTTCTAATATTCTAATTACTTGAATTCTGTAGACAATTAAATTCTATAATTAATACACCTATAATATATTTTAGTAATTTAGGAAGAAGGTAATAAATTTTTGGTATAAAAAATGTCTTTTGATAATCTATGTAAGTCAAATTTATTTGCTAGATTATCTTCTGAGGAAAGGAAATGGAAAGATTTTTGAACTTCGTTATTCTAAACTTGTATTTTACAAGTAAAACCTGATAACAATGGAACATAAGGCATACAAAACAAGAGTTGTGCTAACTAGTAGTGTTAATACAATTAATATCTTTTTAAAATCTTTCTAAAGATCGTCAACTGTGGCGCATAAGAAACGAAGTTGACGTAGTTAATGAATACGGCTAGCGACGCCGCTTTCGTGATTGTGGTCTTTCATTTTAACCATCCTAGCACTCGCCAGAATGAAAAAGGGAGACCACGAAAACCTCGGTCAAGATGGCGGAACGGGCAATAAACCCGGGCCTCCCGAGTACAAAGTCAGCGCGCTAGGCCATGAACCAGTTTGCTCGGTTTTGTAGAGGCACGAATAGCTTTAAATTAAAAATAACATTTTACAAATTTTAACACTTGTTTAACACAGGATTTAAAATATTCGTTTTTTTGTAACGAATAAATCTCTTTAATTATGTGAAGGAAGTTGCAAATTCAATGCAGTTGCAAATGTTTCCGAAGTGAAATATTAATTTTAAAAACGTAAGCAGAATATTTTTCTTTATTTAAATAATCACTCCTAAATATTATATTTCTGTTTGCACAGGATTTGTTAAAAACTTCTAATATTTTATGTGCATAGGCATCACTTAGCATCATGTCTACCACGAATATCGTCATTTGAAATGTCAACATTCCCTTTTGTTCGTCGTCCCCTTCTTTCGTTAGCATCCCATCTCTTTACCATTGAACGAATTTATCTTACCGTTCTCATTCGCCTTTTGTTTCTCTTCCTTTCCACAGACATTTCATTTCCCTTTTGCTCCCATCTATACTTCAACACGCCTATCTCTCTATGATTCTTAACCGCGTCCCTTTCATTCTCAATTACTCCCATAGAATTCATATAGCATCCCCAACACACTGTCTTCCCAACACAACTGGCCTTCCTCCATAACTACACATTTACAACACTTACTCCCTCCAATTCCCTAATTCACCACTCTCTTTCTACTCCCCGATTCATTCACGTCTTCTCCTCTCACCTTTCCACTCCCCTTCCTCCCTCACTTCCCAGTTCCCTCCCTTCTCGTCATCATTCTCCAATGCAAACCCTCCTTCCTACTCCCCAATTCATCCCCTCTCTCACATCTCACAATTCACATTCCTCCCTCATATTCCCACACTCACTCCCCTATTCAGTGGTTCACTCCCCTCTCTTCTTCTCACCCACGATCTCCTTCTCTCCCTCGCACTCACGCATAGGTTATCCCATCATCGTGGGCACACAGCAACTCCAAACCACCCTGACTTCCATCTCCAACCATTCTCCTCCCACTCCCTCTCTCCCCCTTTCTTCCCTCTCAAGGCACTAGTTGACTTCCCGTGCCCGTTTTCCCCGTGACTCCCTCTTCAGTCCCACCTCCTTTCTTCCATTCCCTTCCCTGCCTCTCCCCTCACCGCCCGCCTCGCACGTGCGTCTCCGAGACCACGCACACGTAGGTGCGCGCGCACGTGTCGACACGTGTCCCCAGGCGGCGGAGGCGTTCGGGCCGGGGCCTCGTTAGCGCCGCGACACCGATGCCACCGACAGATGGCAGCGCCTCAGACTTCCCAGGTCAAAAGAAAAGCTCGGGCAAGCCGAGAATGGTAGACACGATGAAGGGAATACATTATGCTCACATCCAAGCGTGGATAGCAATTAACAACAGACCTGAGGCGTGGGGACACCGTTAGCTGCCAAAAGTCGAATTAATCCGAACCTAAATACCAAATTCCTACGCACGTGTTGGAATATTTTTTTGCGTGGGGTAGAATATGAGGGACAAAATAGAAAATATGTAGTTCGTGTTACTACTCAGGTAGATTTTGTTCCACCGAAGTTAATATTTCGAATTTTACCACCTTTATTCATAATTCAACTTTTGCATCATAGTTCTTTTCAGCATGAGAACAGTAACGGACAAGATACAGAATCTGTAGCACGTGTTACAACGCATATAGCTTCTATTCCACGAGAGTTAGTATTTCTAAATTTGGCACTTTTATTCGTAATTCAACTTTTTTCAACATAATTCTTTTTAGCGTGGGAACAGTAAGGGACTTGATACAAAATTTGTAGTCCGTGATTCGACTCTTAGTTTCCATTCCTCACGCTCTCCCAAGTGAATATTTCCATTTATCAAATTTTGCCAAATCCTTCGGTGGGTACCTTTCAGTCATAATTCAACAAAGTGTCCCAAATCAGAGGGGATTGTCGTTCCAAACCGGAAGGAAATGGGAACAAATTGTACTCCTCTCCCATTCTGCCAAGATTCTACGTCAAAACAATTACAATTTTCTAACGGCAAATATAAAATTTAAACACAAAAAACGTAAGTGGTAAGTTTGCGAAAAATTATTTATGAGCTTGAGACAGGAATAATATAAGCCATTCAACAACATCCCAGCAATTCCTAAAATCTAAAACCTCTATTTTGATAGAAGTGTGTCTTCCATTTAATACTGAGCCAAGACCTAGTAATTTGAACCCATATATGTATAGGAACAAATTAATCAAACTTCGACCAAAATCGAGATATTACCATTAACGATTATTTAGAGACTTGCAGGTGTCCGGATGTGGCTTACTCAAGGTCAGACGCCTAAACTCAACTGAAAGGGAGAGAGAGAAAGAGGGAAAGAGAGAGAGAGAGAAAGAGGGAAAGAGAGAGAGAGAAAGAGGGAAAGAGAGAGAGGTGCGGAGCAGGGGAAAGTTATAGAAGAACGGGACAGGAGGGTATGAGACGAGAAAAATCGGCGAGGAGCCAACTGGTTGCTTGGAACAGAGGGAAAGGAGGATGTGTGCGTAGAATCTGGAAAGAACGAGGGAGAAGTAAAATCTGTGAGCGTTTTCTTTCGGTTTGTAACGACAACCTCTTCAGCTACACGACACTTCATGGAATTATGAATAAAGGTAGCAACGAAATATTTTGACAGATTTTGATTAATGGAAATATTCACTGCATGTGCGTGTGGAATACGAACTATGAGTCGTAACACGAGCTACAGACTTTCAATCTTGTCCCCACGCGGAAAACATTTACTTTGGATAAAAGATGAATTATGAATAAAGGCAACAACAGCAGGTTTTGTCAAAACTAAAAATATTGAATACTCTCGTAAAAAAAGCATATGGGTTGTGACGTGAGCTACAGATTTGTATCTTGTATCTTATGGTGCACTCGAAAAAAAAATTCACTCATAAATGTTTTGTAAAAAATGGGGAGGAGCAAAAAAAATGTTTGGCAGTTCTTCAACCGCTAATTGATGTATTCGTGAGACGTAAGGAATATTTACATTAGCTTATGAAAAAGAGAGGGATGCTGTAAGTGTGGCAGTCGGGAACTTTTGCGACATGCATTTTTTCACTACTTTCAAATTTTTAAGTTTTAGATGTCTTTAACTAATCATAAATAATTCCGTATTTCTCAGTATAAAGTTACAAAAACCTAGGACATGTATTGGGTCGAAGAAGATCACATTTTGGAATGAACACACCATAAAAAAATGCATATAAATACATTTTTTATAAAGAAGCTACAAATTCGCCATTTGCCCCTGTATGTTAGGCAACCTCACTGACGCCAGTGTTTGGCAGGAACACAAAACATCCTTGACTGCGTCAAACGTGACATGCAAAAAAAAAAAAAAGAGTTTTTTAATAACATACATAGACTAATGACTCTTCAGTACATAAATTTTGCCAAACCGATACCAATCTCTTAAGTTTTTGATTTTTTGCGGAAGGAGAGAAAGAGACAATTCCGTTGCAAAAAATATACCTATGTTGTTTTGTATGTAGTTTTAATTTCAAAACTTTTAAATAAGTTTTATAAATACAATCAAAATAATAATCGGAAAAAATAATCAA
>JAHLJT010002406.1:145405631-145470817 GCA_031308135.1 Acheta domesticus | reverse complement strand
AAAATGTTCGTACAAATTATTTTCCGGGATATAGCGTGCACTACTTTTCGTATGTAATACCGTAAGTAGTACATGAAAGGCAAAAATCACACCATAATTTTGATAAACGTTTCACAAAATAATTTAAACTTGAAGAGCATATTTACAACCTTCTCCTCTCCCTCGCTGCCAGTATTAGATGGTAGCGTCGGAGGTCGGCGCAGGGAGGGGGTGGCGTCTGGCCGGCCAGAAGTAGGCCACGCACGTGGGCGGGCGGCGCGCGCGTTCGCCACTCCATCACCTCTACCGCCGCCCGACCCCTCATACCCTCCCCATTTCCGACGCGCGTTTGGCACAGGCTCATGTCCCCGCCAATTCCGTCCACAGCACCGCCGCGAAGGCCACTTCCTCTACAGTCACCATTTTCCACACCGCCACCGCCACACAGCCACCATTCACCATTTCCCCCCATAGCCGCACCACGCCACCCACACTGGGCAACCTCTGCTGCCACAAACCGCCGCCCCATTTGTCACCGGGTGCTCCTCCGTCGTCGCCATCACAGCCATCATCTACCCACATGTTTCCACAGCCATCGCCGCCACCACCGGCGCTGCCACAGCCGCCCGCGCCGCCTCGAAAACGATCCTTACATTCACCATCCCCACAATCACACGCCACCAGTCACTGCCACATATCCGCCACCGACATTACGGTTCGCTACCCGCCTCCATAGCCCCGTCGCACCCACAGTAGTGACCTTCGCTGCCGTAACCTCCCCACTATTCCCGCCGCTGTTCGCCATCGCAGCCACCCCCCTCCCGCCCGGACGGGCGGCCGGCGAGTCTCGCCGGGTCCGCCGCCGCTCCGCGCACTCCCGGCGCCGCGCCGCCCGCACTGGGACCTGAAGCGGGTTTAGCGCGCGAGTGCGCCCCGCCGCCCCCCCGCCCGCCCCCAGCCCCCCATGCTGAGGTATTTGTGCAACGGCGGCTGGTGATGCATGGCCGCAGGCGCAGGCGCAGCGCGCGTCGCGAGGTTCGTTCCCCGAGCAGTGCGCGCGGCCCGCCCACGGGAGGAGACGAAGCGTCCTGGGAAACGAGGACGCTCGAACAGATTGCAGATGAACGGAGCCCAGACCGCTGATTAAGAGACTGACCACGAAAGAACCAAACACTGAGGATGGAAAAGGAGATTATCATCATCTGCATCTGAAGTAATACAAGCGCAAAAATGTGTTTATTTTCAATCCGTGGAAACAAAGTATAATGGTGGAAAATAATGTACACTAATGCAATTATTTACGAGAGATTGATTACCTTGACATAATATATATGCTATTTTATAAAGTACTAAAGGAGAGTACTAAAGGCAACGCAAAGCCATCTGTGATTATAAAAGCGTGGGAATTGATTATAAGCACTAACAGTTTGTGAGCTTAATTGCTCAATGTAATTCAATTCTTACCCTCTGGTGTAATTTTCATATCTCACATTAAAGAATTACTGCAGAAATTTGTATGAAATCCGCGTGGATTGCGAAACTCTCAGACAATACTGTAATAAAACAGATGTTAGACCCTTTAAATATTAGATCCGAACTAGGCTATTGTACCATCGAAAAGTAAGCAAAAACATGGTTTATTGTTATTTTTAATGTATTGCCAATTCGTGATAACTTTCGTTGAAATAATAAAATAATTAATGACTTAGTAGAAGTAATAAGGTAATGAAGTTGCAAGATGCTTAACCACTGTAAGATTGATGTGGTGAACAGTAATATCAGTCGATAACATCGGTGGAACGCCCACTTAGTCAAGAGGGGAGGTGGAAACATGGAAATCAGTTCTATAATTTAGAGAACAAGACGAACACGGCAAAGTGAAAAGTGGAAGACACAACGCTACAAAGAAGAGAAAGACGATCTTGAAGTCCTGTAGGCCATGATGAAACAATGGTGTGCTACAAAAAGCACATACTTTCTCGCAATATGTAATATTATCGTCATGTAATATTATATAAACAGTTCTGCCTTTCTTACAATTCACATATCCACTTTACCTCGTAAATAAACGAAGTGTGACAAATAGATTTTTATTAAAAATTTTAAACGCAAGTATATTCTGACATTGAATTACTTTTAAGGTATTCCGTGTATTCATGAAACATATCCGATGCTTATTTTAGCCTTACAATAGCTATACAATAGGCCTTACAGTAAGCATAATGAAACTAATGGTGCTACAAAAGCACATACTTTCTCGCACTATTTCTAAATGCTCGTATAATACAATACACTACTACATAAACCAGTAAAAGTGTTTTCATCCAGAATTTTTTTCTCTCTACGGACTCGAACTAGATCGTTAGAGTCAACGTCCGGCCACCATACCACTACGACATGCAAGCGCCGATGGGTGGAAACTCGGGCAGAGGATAAAAGGTAATAAAAATCAGAAGAGGAAAAAACAAATTTGAGACAAGGTGTGAAATATTCCAGAATAGGATAATTTTTTGCTTTCTCATTGAATTCAAATTCAACTAGTGACGCTTCCAAAGCACATACTTTATTGCATTTTTTCTAAATTATACTTCTTCATAAGCAGTAAAAATGTTTTCAACCAGTAATTTTTCCGCTCCGAGACCCGAACTTAGGTCCTCAAAGTTAAGTGCCAGCCGCTGATAACACTATGCCACATAAGACCCGTATGGGTCGCAATCCAACAGAGGCACAAAATGGCAAAGCCTGATAATAAAACAATAATATGATCATAGATACGTTTTACAATTCCAAGAAGAGATCTGAAAAATTGCGAAAAAGTGAAAATTTGAAAATCAAATACAGAACAGTTATTTATCGTAATTAATATTTATGATTATTTTCAAATGGTTTTCAATAAATTTTCTAGAACTCTCAATTATTTCTGTGACAACAGAGAATTGTGACAATAGTCCCCGACCAAGGTTCAAACCAGCCAAGTTTGCCTCCGAAGAAATGATCCGTGCCCTTCAACTTGCCACCTCAACCACTCTGGTAATACACGACATTTATGTTTATGTAATAGTAATAAGTGTATGTTGGTTTCATTTCTAGCATTAGGAAGCCGAAAATCGAGAAAATTTTAAAAAGAATGTCCTTTTGGGGAACCAAATAATGTATCTGGGAAGATAATCATTCATAACCGAAACCTAGTTCTGATTAAAGAGATTAGAAAAATAAGTTCAGCGACAAACATGTTCTGTGCCATTCTATAGCACACTAGTTTATTTATTATTTTGCCGTCCCTTATTGTACACAGAAATTTTTAAAAAATTGGAGTGGTATTTGAAGAAAATATTTTTCGTAAATTTCAAACGTAAATAGGCAATATCTAGGTCTTTTTCAGAAGAAAATTGTACATGACAATTTTTAAAGAGCTAATTTTGTACAACAGACTTTGTCTGAGGCAAAAATCTTTATCTACAATTTGTAGTTTTCAAAATATTTTTTGAAATATTCGAAAAAACCAAGCAATACCCTGAAATAGGACTACACACGTGAAAAAATGTAAAGAAAAAATTGGAGCGATTTTTGAGAAACAAAATTTTGGTAAATTTCAAACGCAATTTACACAAAAACTATTAGGTTCTCCAAAATTGTGCATGACTTTATTTAAAGTACTTACTTTATACAACCAACTTTGGTGTGAAGCGAAATCTCTATTTTCATTCTGCAGTTTTGAAATTTTTTTGGCAATTCGAAGAATTGGTGTGATTTCAACGAAAATGATACCTGCATTATTCTCTTAAACGTCCTTCGCACTATTCAACAACAATTTTTTTAATAATTGGAGCCATTTTGGAAAACTTTGAAAATATCCAAGGTGCTTCATGTAAGTATCCCAACAAATTAAAATTCTCGTTTCCCGGTCAAGTCAAGGAGCTTGACATCAGCAAATTGATTGGGGAAGATCAGTTTTGAAGAAAATCCCGCCTGAACGGTTCGGCGCTAGCGTTGACCACAGACGGAGAAACGGACAGACGGACGTTTTTGCCGTCAGTCGAGTTTGGCATGGGTTGGCTACATCACGTGTTAGAGGATTTTTTTTAAATGTAACAACAGATTTTATCCACTTTTTTGTTACCAGACTCCAGCTATAAAGGTTTTGCTGTCGAAAGTTCACCTGGTTTCAGGCGCACGAAAACATAACTTTCTATTCTACGAAGTATTCTAAGTATTCGTAAGGCGGGAAAGTAAAAAATACCCCGAATTATTTTATTTTTTTCATCACGTCTAGAAGAATCAAGTGAAAGGGAAAACGATGTGGGCAAAAGCTCTAGTTGGCAACCACTCGTTGCCAACGGCCTCTCGCTATCGACCCCCCAGGCGAGCGGTGAATTTTAAAGGTCAATGATAGGGCTCGCGTAAAGTCAGGGGGATCAAGATCCTAATGATACAATAAATATTAATGAGCTTGACAATTAATTTTTTTCTGATGTAAAAGTTTCAAAACGTTCACAATACAAATTCGCTTCTCTTTCTTCATTTCCATGAAGATAATAAATTCGAACAAAGCTAGAGTAAGATTTTGCTTTTCAAAACTTATTTTGTCACATTTAAATGATAATCAAAAAAAACAGATCTAAAAAAATAATTTCTTTAGCTGAATGTTCGTTAATTGTTCTATGAGTCAGTTTAAAGTGAAACTTGTATGTTTGAGGATGGTTATGTGATGGATTATTATACTCGTTAGAAAAAAATGACTAGAGTTGAAACTAATAAAAGGGTCGATTTGGTCGATGCAAAGAAATATTTTATTATCCATGACTAGAGCTTTTAGCGTTAAAGCAATAGAAGGATTTCAAAATGAAGGAGGTTCACTGCAACAGGGGTGGGGAGGGAGAGTAGTGACCGGGAGCGCGGAAGGGGCGGGAGGCCGCGGCGATCTTCGGCGGAACCATAAGCGCTGGCGGCGCCGGAAACAGGGACCGGGGGATGTTATTACCGCGCAGGACACAGGTAACAAACGATGCGCTCCGCTCGCGCTCTGGCTCGGCCGCCGTTGTTGCCCTCTGCGAAGGATACGTCAGAAGCTGGAGGCGGATGCTTGGCCCTGTGGCTGGCCACCGCTTCGAGTGATTCCGAGTTAGTGATTCCGGGCGCTTCAAAACTACTGGGGTCATTCAGTCCCGTACGTTGTAGTGCATGATTTGCTCGGGCGGTGCTGTGGTCTTCCCCGTGGACGAAGAGATCTGGCGACGACCTACCGTCGACTTGCGGGATTTCCCTACCAGGTATCTCCCACCAGCGGGGAACGCCCCGGCCGGGACAAGCTCTAATCCCGACCAGTGTCTCCGGCATGTGGTGGTAGTGTTGTTGCATATTAATGTGTGTGTAAGTGGGAGAGCTGGAACAAGGCAGAGGTAGGGAAGATCGTGTGCGGTCCGTGGCCAATTTGTTAGGGTACAACTCCGACATTCGCCTAGTGTTGATACGGAGAAACCACGGAAAACTACTGATCTGAGCAGGTCCGGCCCGCTAGAGTTCTTTTCCAGACAGCGACTGAATCCGACCTAGCTAACAAGCTAATGTCAAAAATCCTACCCACCGTCGGGACTAGAATCTGGACCACCCCGGTCAGAAGGACTGCAGTGACATCACTTGATGCCCTGAGCCATCTTTCCCGGTCGACCGCTTCAAATTCACGTCGTAAGGTAAATGGCACAAGGTAGAATGCAAACATTCAGATAAATGGCACAAGGTACAATATATATATAATATATATTATATATATATATATATATATTATATATATATATATATATATATATATATATATACAGATAGATAATTGTAAGGAAACATTTTGTTTGAGTACTGACACATGTTTGAGTACTGACTCCGGGCGTGTCAGCTGCTAAGGTCATTGTCATATTACTATATTGTGCTCCTTACAAGAATGATGCGAATGCATTTTGTACAAACATGTGCACAGTGCATTTGTTTGTTATTTCCATCATAGCTTTGAATGTTTTACTTTTTCGTGTACTTCTTTGGGAAATAGAGGAAGTGTTGTAATCTTGCTGGAAAAAATTCACTTCTTGACAGAAGAACTGCTCTTTTTTAATTAGTTTAATTTTAAGTCGCATAAACTGCGAAGATCATGAGCGTTCAATTACAAGAATTAAACGCAATCACGAATTTATGAAATATAAAAATTTTACAAAGTTGTATCACTTTTCTTGATATCTTGGCGATTATAAAATTGCATTTAAAAGTGATTAATGCTAATGTTTTAATACTTACTGAGGTGAAATTCGCTTTGAAAGTTCAGATAAGAGTGGCAGTAGGCCTATACGTTCTGGCAATTAACACGATTTACTTACAGCATTTCACTATAATATAATGACTTTTGTTATTTTCCTTCTTCTAATTATTTTCATTATTATCATTAATAATAATAATAATAATAATAATATAATAATTTTATTACTTTCTTCAAGGTACAAATACACAATTATGAACTGCATTGTCTCATCAACATTATTTTCTAAGCAAAATCCCTTTACTTCATTCTTGTCGGCTTGGACAATTTCTTTTGTCAGAAATGATGGTACCATGCTTCTTTTGTGACCAAATTCTCATTAGTAAAGCGTGATATTCTTTTTATTATGACCCATTCATATTGATGGTTTTCACAACCAATTGACGGTATCAAGGAAAACTTTTTAATAATAATTATTATTTATTTTAATACAATAATTATAATAATAATTTTAATATTATAATATTTATTTTAAATTAATAATAATAAAAATAATATAATTAGTACGAAAAGTAACAAGTACGAAAATGTATGTGTCATTTGTAGCACCACTGGTTTCATTAGTTGAGAAATTTGAACATTAGTCAACACCCATCCATTACGAATAGTTGGTATAATTGATCTAATAGGCCTATGAATTAGTTTAGAATTCATATAAAACAGAATAACGCTGACGTTATGCAAGGGGTCAACCGACTCTGTGATCTCGCAGAAAGGTCACGCAGATGACGCCTGGAGGGTTTCATGTGTTGTTCATAAAAGAATGTCGTGCATGTTGCTATTGACTTTTAACTTTGATGTCTGTTACGTGCAGCCTCAGAACACAAACATGGCTACAAAACAACGATAAATATCAATACAATATCTGGCTAGTTGCATTTATCCTATCGTTTCGATTGTTTTTGTAAGCAGATTGGTTGTTAAAATGTACAATGCGACAAACATTTATGGTCAAATGTGAGTTCCTAGTGTGAAAGTTATCATTTTTTTCCTTTAGTAAATCAAGTTCAATATTAAAAAAATAGAAACATCCATTTATTTATGAGGGCCGATGATTCTACGGCATACACCGCAGATCTGAATGGTGGCAATTATATTTACAAAACAATTTCAAGCTTCAAAATAGAACAAGAATATTCATTAACAACAACGCAAAACAATAGTAATATGAATATAAAGAAAAGGAAAAGAAAAAAAACTTTGTAGAATTTAAAAGTTCTCCATCACAGTTCATTCATGCTTCCGCACACCAAAACACTGTTCATATTCATAAATTGTCTCACATCTTTAATATGAAGCTTCCAACTCTCCAATGTGTCCACTCCGTATTTCCAATTTCAACATTCAGCTTTTCATATTTAAAGAGACATTCTCCACTTTATACTTCTCACGTCCGTCCAAATCGTCAGACTATAAACCGCTTCCTTTCAACATAACATCCACTTATCGTATCTACTTCGATACGTCCACCTCTCGTCTGTACTTCGGGACGTCCAACTTTCCCTTGACTGTTGATTCTTCACTCTTTTAGTAGCTTGCCTGTTGCTTTGGTGTTCAACACAACATCAGTCCAAGAAGGCAGTACCCACACAAGAATATCTTCTGAATATAGTAGATAGTCCATGCCATATTGACTCATTACACTAGAGCACACATTCCTTCTTCTGCCGTAACTAGACTGGCGGTTCTAATAATACTGATTCGTCGGGGAAATGTCACATGAATGACTTGATCAGACTGCGAAAATGCAAAGTTTCAATGACCTCCCAAATTACAAAAATAACTCATGCAGTAATTGCGATTTATGACATATAATAAGAATATTAATAAACTATGGATACTCGTGAGAGTATGACAATGAAAGTCGGCTATTCTTACAATTCCAACGTTTCGGCCATTTATTTGGCCTGCTTTAGGGCTATAAATATACAATAACATTACAAGATACAGGTACAACATACAGGTAGTGCAATTGATTAACACAACTTTCCTTACATAGGAGAACAGGCATGTTGAAACTACATTTTTCCAACAAAAAACAAGGCAAGGATCACATTAACAACTATTTACCTGTAATTTCAAGAGTGTTGAGTAACATGTTACGAATTTATGTCATTTTTGCAGTTTAGTTTGTCCCGCAAACAGAATGCTCGCTGTCGGTGTGTAGTTCATTACTGTTTAACTATCAACCTGTCTTTGCACACTGTTGTGATATTACCGGAGGTTGGCAATAACTACAACAGCTTAATACATCAACTATCCCAGTTAAGTAGACTCTTTGATTTAGTACATTAAAAATTATGACAATAACACAGTATATATATATTTATATATAAATATATAAATATATATATATAAATATATAAATATATATATATAAATATATATAAATATATATATATATAAATATATATATAAAGTATATTTGTAAATAAGAATCTCAGAACCATACTGCTGTATACACAGCAATTAAGCCCGCCAAGGCGGGCCTAGTGGGCCCACTGTAGCCGGGGGAGTGGGTTACGGCCCATTGTGCGCCTTCCCCCTGAGCGACGCTCCGAACTCACCGCCTGCCCATCGGAGAACGTGCGTCTCCCGGCGGCGCCACTAGTAGTCCCGTCAAACGGGGCTCAAAAACGGCAAATAGCGTTAAGTTTTGGTGTAGTTTTGATTTTTGGGTCCTATATATTTTTGGGGTCGCTAAACACGAATATCATGTTTGTTAACAAAAATTTTGCCCGGATATACGTTTTTTCGCAAAAAACATGCTAAAAATCCGACATTTTTCAGTTTTTTCGACATAACTCGAAAACTATCCACTTTTTGTAAATAAAGGTCCTACATGAAATTAAAGAAGATAAAATTGTCTACATTTTATGTCTTAAGGATTTTTTTTCTCCAATGTACCATTTAGCCGATAGAGCAACGTGAATTTTGGTGTTTTTATGAAGAAAATTGTGAAAATGGGATTCGTCCCATTTTATCACAATATAGCTCAGAAACTGGGGTAGGTCGGGCGGCGACATGCCGAGCTGGAGGCGCCGGAGCGTTACGGACCGGCCGCCCGGAGTAGCGGTCCCTACCGCCCCGCCGAAATGGCGGAAAGTGCCAGACTCGCAACGCCGACTCCCGGGATATAAAAGGGGAGCCGGCCTGGTGCACGGCAGATGGTGTCTGATTGTGTACTTGTGCCACGTTGATGAGAGAATTGGGAAGACTGTGTGGGCGAACGGCTTGCGGTGACTTGGTTATTTTCTCCTGGGACTTCTGGTTTGACTGCCCTACATCTCCAGGCTATTTTGGAACCTGGCTATTGTACACGGTATTTTCTTGGATTGCGTAATAAATTTATCTTAACAAACTGTTATTTGACTGTACTGAATTTCCTTATAACACATATAACTGTATATAACACATACAGTTGGCAATAATGAACCTAGACACCGACACCGCGCATCCCGTTTGCGGGACCAACTAAATTACAAAACTGACATAAATTCGTAACATCACTCAACAGATTTGTTCAAAAAGAGCTCATTCTCTAGATTACGTGAGAAACGTTTCTTTAATGCCTTCTGCCTCAAAAGTTTAGTTTTTAAGGCCTTATAATGGCCTACAACGCCTCGTATAAGAGTTATTTAACGATATAGGTTCAAAATGCTTGCCGAGTGTGCTGCGGGTTGCATTTGACGTGAATATTTTGTTTGTTCTTCAGCGCATGTAGTGAAGTTACAACAGAATTAGCAGCACATAAACTTTCTGGGTGAAAAAACACGTAGAAGTGCCAACTTCCATGGAGATCGGTCTAACAGTGTCGGAGTTTTGTGTGTGTGTGTGTGTGTGTGTGTGTGTGTGTGTGTATATGTATAAGGTTGTCCCTTATTTTCCGACTTTCAAATTTTTGATCGCTCATCCTCCAATTTTGTTCGAATGACCTTAAAACATGCCTATCCAAAACATTGTTGAGATCGGAGAATCAACACTTGAGCGCAATTCGCATGACGAACATGTACAGATCTATCACCAATCGCTGAGTCAGGCCCGAGTCCAACAATACATGAATTTCAATCGATCGTGTCACTCGTATTTATAAGTCGCTAATCTAATATAATGTCATATGTAAGTGTCATGTGCAGTGCTCAAGAACGTGTATTTTTAATAGGAGATAGTATTAATTATTAATATAAAACTCCAAATAACTGAACGCAATTACCATGAAGAAAGCAAGTGCTTGAAGTTTTATTTTATAACATATGGGAAGTAAAATGAACGGTGGTGCATGCGCTAAACTTATGGTTCGTGAGTGCATGATATTTTGAAGGAAAGCAAGAATTCCGACAAGAGCTAATCAGCATTGTTCGCAAAAACTTATTAACTTGTACTATTCGGAGTGAAGACAATAACAAAACTAGTGGTGCTACAACAGCACTTACTTTCCCGTATTAGAGGAAACAGCCAAGTAGTACTGTAATATTGCACTTTATGCCCTACTAACATCTTCGCTTGGAACTCACTATTTCCATTGCAGTGTTGTCAGAACTATGTGAATTCTACAACTTCACAAAAATAGAATGCAAAAGTTTTGTAACCCTGTATTGGAAAAAGAAGCCTGATACCCTGGAAATATAGAAATGCCTTCCATTGGGCCATGATTAGGGAAGAGCATTTTAAAACCATGCAACAAATTCTCTACTCACTACAAATGGTACAGCATTTGGTGCAAAACTAAATATTTGCCTGCAAATATCAACATAAATTAGACAATTATAACTCCTTTTCATACAGCTCCATTAGGTCACAACAATGACACTAATTCACAGATATTCGCGAGCGCAAAGTGAATTCCATTGTTGCAGACCCTGCATTGTCGCTATTCTGAGAGCTATTAATTCTTTTTACTTATTTCAAATATTTCAAAATAAACAATTTCTAAAATATTAATGTGTAAGTCTATAACAAAGTTCGAATGTAAGAAACGAAGAAAGAAATAATATACAAAATTGCACATTCTAATTTACGACGCATCCAGCTGTCCGAAGCGCAGTAAATTTACTTACATATCTTACGTTTGTCACAAAATTAAAGAAAAACTACTCGTATTTTGAAAAAATTAAGCATGACCGTATTTATTTTATTTATTTATTTGTCAAAAAACAGAAACAGAATGGCACAAACTTTCCCGTATTAGTTTTCTATTTTCCTGGGTCTTCGCTAGCTATTCGGAATTGCCACATACTCTTTCTTGCCAGCTACCATCTATCATCGCCAAAAGTACATTTTTTTGTCATTTTCTTAATTTTTCGGTTTCCTATTGGTAGAACAGAAACATTAATTTTAGAATATTAAAGAACACAAAAACCTAGCCTAAATGGCAATTTTCTTTTAAAAATTATGTGCCGTTTAAGAGAAAATGGCGTTTTAGCACTACTAAAAATGCGAAATTTGAAGCTCATTTTCACAGGAAATGATTGAATTTTCAAAATATTTATTTGAAGTTATTTGAAGCACTTACATTCACAAATATAATCATCTTTACAAATTGCGGATAATGTGCATATTAAAGATGTGAGAGATCCTTCAAAAAATTTACATTTATATAATTTTTGAAAAAAAAAACAAAAAAAACTCAAAATAAACTTCACGCTATACTAATGAGTGTAATTAGCACTATCCGTTACAAAAGTTTCAAGAAAAAAAATTGCAGCCATATACGAGAAAATGACGTTTGAGCATTTCTGAAAATGCCGAAATTTGAGCTACTTTTCACAGAAAACGGTAGTGTTTTCGAGAAACTTTACTTGACATTATTTAAAGCATATATACTCGTAAATATAATAACGTAAAAAAATCGCCGATAATGTAAATATTAACGACGTGAGAGACAAGTAAAAAAATTTACATTTTGGTAATTTTTGAAAAAAACCAACCGATAGACCAAAATGGCATTTGTCATTGATAGAGTACATTTACCACTATCCCTACCAAACGTTTAAAGAAAAAATTTGGAGCCGTTTATGAGAAAATCTTTTTTTTGTAATTTTTTAAAATTGCACATATTGCATGCAATATTGCACGAAAACTACCAAAATTTTGAAAAACATTTACATAACCTTTATTAAAGAACTCAATATGCAGAACAAATTTTATTTGAAGAAAAAATCTCTATCTTCAATTTTGTAGTTGGAGAAAGACGCCGAAAAAAATTCAAACTTTCACAATTTTCGAAAATTCAGATCTGTACGTTAAAATCGGACCTATACCATGTTAAAAGGTGTATTTTCCTCTATTCATACAAGAAATTTAAAGAAAAAATTTGGAGCCGTTTTTGAGAAAATGTTGAAAATCCCCGGGGGGCTTCATATAAAGTACCCCCAAATTTTAAAGAATCTTTTTCAAAATCACAAAGCTTTGACTAGAATCAGATCGACTGGGGAATATCAATTTTGAAGAAAATCGACCGAACGGTTTAGGCGCTAGCGTTTACCACAGACGGACAGACGGACGGAATGCCGTCAATCGATTTTTAAGTATAAAGAAGCAACAAATCATGGATTTTGACCACACCACGAGATAGAGGATTTTTGTTTCTTAATTTAGCAACTGGTTTTATCTACTTATTCGTTTTCACGGCCCGGCAATTAATTTTTTTCCGCCGAAAATTGGCCATTTTTTCGCGCAGCATTACATAACTTTCCCTATACTACGTATATCACTCCGTGTATACGTACGTATACGGGAAAGTAAAAACGCAAGCAAGTGTGAAGATATTTTGAAGCACCGCGGAGAGTTTAGAAATATTTTGAACAATCTACTTGATATTGCGCATCCGAATGCTGAACAAGTGATTACGTTGGAAGAAGACAAGATGTCTTTATTTCGGCAGAGAGAGTCATGATGTAAAACTATCTTGCAGGACTAGACTAACATCTCGCGGATAGAGAAGAAAGGGTGTAACAAAGATCACTACAATAAGAAAAAATATTACAAGTTCTTTGCTGTGATACAACTGCATCAAACACTTGACTTTTGAAGGAGTATACGTCTTTCTTAAAGACAATTTGGAAGGGCTTCGTTCTTTCCGTGCCGTCATCACTAACACGAACTTATTTCACAATGTGTGTTTGAATGTAAAATACGTAATGTAGCAAGCAATGCTGACACCACGTTTAGCATTTTAAGGAAATCTAGAAAAGATTTAATGTCATTAATTTTCAAAGTAGCAAAGAAAATATGGGATTGTTCTTTAATGAGTCCGAAATTAAAGAAATGTATTTTTTTGAAAATAACTATTTCTTATCCCTTCCCGGGGTAATGCATCTAGATCGATAGATGATAAGTCGATCGATATTTAATATTTAAAACGTTTCTGCTAAAATCAGAATCTAAACTATCTTATGTAATTAAAAATTCCTTAAATAATATCTCTCTGTTGATTGTAACTTATGTCAAACCGTGGCTTTAGGGCAGTATAGCTGTAAAAGCACCTTATCAAGATGCTTTATAAAATTTCTAAACTCGCTTGGAAGAATAGATTCAACAATTTCAAAAGCATTTTAAAAAATGTAGACACTGTATGTAGAATTTCTTAGAAGAATTGTCGGTCGTACCGGTGATAAAGTAGACGTTACAAATCAGAATCAAAATGGTAGTGAATTTAGTCTGAAAAAATCTACACATGGAAAAGTGTTATATTCCTTTTCGTGAAAAATTGGATGGAGAATAATGTGGTAAGCGCAATTGTATTCCGATCTTTAATTTTTATTTCGAACAGGCCACTTCGGACCACGCAGGCATGCTGAGAATGCAGTTCATCAGGGGGGATCAGCATTACGCTGGCTCCGATTTTCAGTTCCCAAGGTTGTTACCCCTGGGTATGGAAGATAAATGATGACAATAGGGAGGGGTGAAAGGACACACATATGTAGACATGCACAAATACACCCATGTCCAAGGCGGTTCTCGAACCCGCGAACCTGCGGTGCGTGATTGCCAAGACACCACTGCTTTAGATACCTCAATCACGGGGCCAGCCAGTTATTTAATTATTTATTCGTTAATATACAATATATCTCCTAATTCAATTTAATATTCATTTTAATAAAAACAATAGCCCACTTTGTGTCAACCAAAAGCAGATATCTGTTCTCTTGCCTGAAGATGGATACTAGTTTTATTCAAAACTGTCCTTTGACCTGAAAATGCAACTTTTCATATTTAGAAGCTAAAAGATTATTTATGAAGTTGAAAGCTGTGAATGACTGCCCTGAAAGGCCTGTTGAATTAATGGAGGATTTTCATGCACTACTGACCATAGATGAGGAGCGAAAGCAATTTTTTATTTTGTTGTTCAAGAACATCGTTCACAGTCATTCTCGTTCCGACCGCCGAGCCGAGCACTTCGGTATCAGCAGTCGTTTTCGTGAGCTCCGGAGAGGCCGTGCCATTCTTGCGGTCTACTCAGCCCAACAGTGTTTAGTAGAAGTCTAGTGCAATTCATTTAGTACTGTGTTTTTGTGCAGTGATTCATTCATATTTCATTTTCATCAAGTGCCATTATTGAAAACATAAATAGTGAAGCCTCCTCGGCAGGCCATGGCCTCGACCAAGCCGTAGCGCAATCAATGGCGCTACTCTACAACCCAGAGAGCGCCATGGAGACAAACTCCATTCATCAGAACGAAACCCAGCTCCCCGGCATCGATAGCATGGGACTACAACATCACAACGGTCATCTCAATCTGCTGTCCCATGAAGGAAATATAGGTGATACAGATGCAACATACCTTGACTTGGCCACGGGTGGCCTCCAACAGGTTAGTAACCAACCGCCGTGCAATGGCGCAGCGAATGTGTCTCCCAGCCAAAGTGAACTAGTGAGCAACCCTATCAACGGAAAAAGAGGTCACAATGACAGTGATTCGGATTCGAGCTCCCAACCAAATAAAAAATCCACTAGCAGCGAACAAGACCCATATTCAGTGCCAGTGAGTAACAGATTCGCTCCCCTAGAAAAACTAACCGAAAATGAAAAAAGATTCAGTTACGTAAATGAAAGTGCACCACAGAATAATGAAAACATAAGAATTCCACCCATCTATGTAAACAATGTGTCAAACATAACTGAGTTTAACAGAGAAATTAAAATGCAAATAACAAATCAATTCACAACAGACTACAACAATAGCCGAGCAAAACTAATGTTTAAAACAATAGCAGACTTTAGAAACGCCATAAAGCATTTAATAAATACAAAAAGACAGTTTCACACCTACAAAGATCCAGCCAATAAAAAGTTTTCAGTAATTTTCAAAAATCTTCATCCTTCTATAACATTGCAAGAAATTTACGAAGACCTCAAAACAAAGTGCACATCCCTAATCAGCGTAACCAGGCTCCACAAAAACAATATTCCAATACCGGTTGTAGCAGCAGAATTTGACGGTCACGAAAACATAGACTTAATCCTTCAAATTAAACAGATTTGTAACTTAAGTGTAAACCTGAAAAAAGAAGAAGACCTAAGGGACCAATTCAGTGCTTACGATGTTTAGACTTTGGACACACAAAAAACAATTGTAATCACGCAATAGCTTGTATTTATTGTTCCGGAGATCACTATTCTGCAAAGTGCCCACAGAAAAATCTACCTCCCATTTGTAAACTGTGTACGAGGACTCATAGAGCTGACTTTAGAACAGAAGAATGCGCTTATTACCAAAAAATCGTGGAACCCATATCCAAAAGAGGAGAAATAAATAACTCAAAAACTAGTAGTAGAAATAACCCGTCACCAAGGCTATCTTCACAAAACTTCCCTAACCTCCCCACAACCAACAACATCCCACATTTCACTTTCACTCCAATTTTGCCACCACGACATACCGTACGTAACCAGCCCTATCAAAACACATCACAACACAATATGCAAGCTAATAATAACACTAATACGTTCACACACACATTAATAAATTCTATCTCTTCCTATATAATAAATCTTATTAACACCATCATCCCAACAATAATTAATAATGTACAAAACTCACTTTCATCATTTTTTACCAATAATAATGGCAGGACAACGCCATAAAGAAAAAATAAAACTATTAAACTGGAATGCCAATGGCATTAATAACAAAAAAAACAGAATTAACACACTTTCTAAATGACAAAGCAATAAATATAGCTTGCATAACTGAAACTCACTTAAAGCCAAGTATCTCTTTCAGAATTCCGGGATACAATGTAATCAGAAATGACAGACAAAACCAAAACGGCGGTGGCGTATTAATACTAATTCAAAAATCTATCCCGTACATACAAACCAATCTTCCATATACTCCCGGACTAGAAACAGTATCAATCAAAGTCCCACTAAACAACAGGCTAATAAAAGTTATAGCAGCATACAAACCCCCAAAAATTAAAATAAATCATACAAATATATTTGCATTACTTCAACAAAACACCCCTATATTACTTATCGGTGATATTAACGCTAAAAATACAAACTGGGGATGTAGAACCTCCAATACGGCAGGCCTAATGCTACTAAAAACCATAAACGATCTAAAAATTCAATTAATAACATCACCAGAACCAACTCACTATCCACTAGACCCAAACAAGCATCCGGATATCCTAGATATAGCAATAACTAACACACAAATAAATTTTCACTCAGTTTCTCATTTCGAACTAGATTCAGATCACTTACCAGTCGTAATTTCAACACACCAAACCTCTCCCCCGCACATCCCCACCTATGCCCTTCACACACAAAATATCAACAGGTATAAATTTAAAAATATTGTAAATAATCAAACTTCCCAATTTGAAAACTTAAAACACCCTTAGAAATAGAACAAGCAATAGCACAACTAAATAATATGATTATTAATACAATTCAGTCACTAAACAAGGACAGATCTCTTAACAGTAATAAACCCACAAACGACAAATTGCCTAAATCCATTTTGGACATAATAAACACCAAAAATAAAACAAGACGACTATGGTGTATCACCAGAACACCACAATTAAAAAAGAATTTAATTTGCTAAATGTAATAACTAAAAAAGCAATAACTGACTACAATCATTCAGAATATAACAATCTAATCCAATCTCTCCATACAAATAATAATACACTTTGGCAGTTTACTAAAAGATTTTAAAAAAGAAAACGCACATCCCACCATTGAGCACTCAATCAGGAAAAAAGTTCGCACCATTCGAAAAAGCAGAAGCACTGGCTTATCATTTCGAGCAAACCTTCACTCCAAACAATACCCCACCACATCCAGATCATAATAATATCATAAATCTAGCAACAACCACAAGCTACAATGTTCCACACAAAATTAAGTTCATTTCCCCCACTGAAGTTAAAATCTTAATAAACAAACTCCCATTAAAAAAAGCACCACGACACGATAAAATAAGCAACATAATACTAAAAAATTTACCCACTCACACGATAGCCTACCTAATTAACATATATAATTCTATATTCAGAACAGGTTACTACCCAATAATCTGGAAAATTCCAATATAATTCCCATAGCAAAGCCAAACAAAAATCAAAGTATTGTCGAAAACTATCGACCAATTAACCTTCTTCCATCGTTTTCAAAAATTCTTGAAAAACTAATACTCAAAAGATTAAATGCCCATCCGAGTAAAACCAAATCAATACCTATGCACCAATTTGGATTTGACAGAGTAGGGCACCCAGGATTGATTTACAAACTCCAACCAATAGGGACACCCAACTATCTAATAAAAGTCATAAAAAACTTCATCACAGACAGAACTTTCACGGTAATAGTTGAAAACCACATCTATAACCCGCGTAAAATAATAGCAGGACTGTCTCAAGGATCACCCTTATCGCCTACTCTTTTCAACCTTTATACAGCAGACATACCTACTACATCAGACACACACACAGCACAATTCGCAGATGATACAGTAATTTACAAGTCCAGCTACTCAACCAACCTCATCAGAAACAAAATCCAAAAACATTTAAATAAAATAGAAGACTGGTCCATTAAATGGAAAATTAAGCTTAACCCGACCAAATCAGCAACAAAAATCTTCTCACTCAGGCCATTCTCCACCCCACAAAACCACAACTGATACCACAAAACGAAACTATCAAATACCTTGGACTTAATTTCGACACCAGACTAAATTGGAAATCCCACATAACCGAAAAGATAAAACTCACTAAAATAAGTTAGTCCAACTAAAGCCCTTACTCAATAATAAAAGTAAACTATCATTAAGCAATGCAATAGCCTTATATAAACAATAATTAGACCGCTCATGCTATATGCGTGCCCAATATGGATAAATGCCTCACCAACAAACATAAATAGAATTCAAGTTATGCAAAACAAATTCCTCCGAATAGCAACAAATGCTCCCTGGTTCATACCAAATAGTTGTCTATTTGGTATGAACACAAAGAATTGAATCTACCACCTATTACCCATCACATAGCCCACCTCTCTAATAATTTCTTTTCAAATATAAACTCAATACCCCAAGCCGCCCACAATAACCTAGCATCTGTCAATTATTTCCCAACCCGTATCAAAAACAGATTCCCACTAGAAGCATTTTTAAATATTTTCTCCACACAGTAGCTAAAATAGTAGGTGCTCCATGAGTCCCCTACATCAAATAGTAGTTAGTTTAGAAAATAAGTTAGAATTAGAATAGTTTTTAAGCCAACAAAAGGCATATGAAAAAGTAATTAATTACTTAACTATGTAAATTTCAACAATAAGTAAATAATTTTTTTAAAAAATCGTTCACAGTACGCATATTGCAAGAAAGAAACACTGAAAAAATAGTATCCATAAGAAAAGGTAAAACCATTATACAGTCTAAAGATTGAAAATGAATTAAATTCTAATACAAAATTTTATATTAAAAATGTATCAGTAGTTTTCCACTGATTTAATCCAACCAAACCAATGATCCCTAACATTCAAATTTCGCGCTAAAGTCGGCATGAGTTAATATCGACATATTGAGCTGGAATTTTATTTTCGAGTAAATTTGACCCAATGGAAAATATTTAGGGGTCGAGTCCAAACAAAATTGCAAAATTTTTTTTTCGGCAATATAAGGGACACAGGGAATATATATAACGTTAATATATAAAGACGAATGTATAAAGACGATCCAGGGAGTGTTCTACGTCGCATACGTCACCAACGAATGACGGAAGTTTGATTAATGATCCCGTTTTTGTGTCCCAACAAATGTGTTCATGGTTTAAACAACGTTTTTTCCGAAACCACTTACATTCGAATTCGGACACTGATATACAAGAACCTATAGAATTACTGAAAATGGAATAGGTGTAGTAGCAATATAATGCCGTAACTTTACAGTTCATTTTCACTCAAGTGAATTCAAATGTGTCAGGAATAAACTAATTTATTATTTTGAACTTGGAGGTTATGAGATGAAATGTCGCTACATTGTCACAAAAATACTGATTTGTCTATAGCTTAGTAATTGCCATCTTCTAATATAGGTAATATATATAATCTGCCCTTTAGGTAATTGCCATCTTCTAATACAAGCAAGTGTTTTTGAGGTAAACTGGAGGATTTTATTTTACGTTATCTACGTAGCTTCACTTTTCTTTGGAGATGTAAATATGCACATTACATTATTGGATGATGCAAGTGGATTTCTTTTTTTTTTAATATTATTTATTTCCTGTTCAATTTCTATACAATTTTTCAGGATGGTTGAAAAAATTACAATATCATAAAATTTTTGGGAGATGCCATAAATTTCAATCATAATTACTGCTAATTATGATTATGTTTTAATAAAACTTGAAATAAAATCTTGATTTTTAATTCGAATTTAATATTTTTTATTAATATAAATGTTGAGTTTTAAGAGAAAAAATTATTCAGAAAAGATTTTAGAAATTTATTTACGGAGGGTGAAATATATCTTTGGGGAAGCGGGAACGAATACGTTTTAAGTTATAATTTTGCCCTAAATCGAAATGTTGATGAGCTGGAAATTTTGGTAAAGAGTTGAAGAAGTTTGAAGATTGAGTAATTATAAATGTCTTAATTGATTCTATTTGTAATTCTTTATGTATCTGCTTGTTGGAGATGAACCATTCAGCTTTTAGAATTCTCCTTAAAAATTTGTTTTGAATGGTTTGTATTTTCTTAATGTTTGACGCAGATGCATTACACCAAATTGGGCATGCATATGTAAGTGAAGGTCTTATTATTGCTTTAAATATTGAAATACCACACTCAATTTGTAATTTTGAAATTTATTAGTTAACGGGTATAATTTTGATATTTTTTGGTACGTTTTATTCGCAATATTTTGAATGTGAGATTTCCAGGTTAAACGACGGTCGAAATGTAGTCCTAAATATTTAATTGGAATGTGATTTTCTATCCAAGGTATATTTATATTATTTATTTAGAGACATGGGGGATTAGTAGGTCTGCAAAGTGTGAAAATTTTTGTTTGTGTTTTAGATGGGTTTATTATTATTCTCCATTGATGGGTCCATTAATATATATATTTAAAGAATTTTGTAGAGAGTTTCGAGCAGTTTGTATATTTTTGTGAAATGAAAAAAGAGCAGTATCATCGGCATACAGAGCTATGGTGGTAAAAGGAAGGTGTGGAATATCTGACATGTATATGTTAAAAAGTAAGGTGAAAGTGTCGAACCTTGAGGAATTCCTGAGAAGATATGACGAGAAGTAGAATAAGAAGTATTAATTTTTACACAAAATTTACGATGATGTAGATAGTTTTTTATTATTTCGAATAAATATACAGGAATTCCTATTGAATGTAATTTAAAAAGTAATCCAGAATGCCAAACTTTATCAAACGCTTGGGCAATATCGAGGAAAATCCCAATTGTATGTTGCTTTTTATGAAAGTTCTGAGCTATTAATTCAGAAACGCGTAGTAATTGGTGAGATGTCGAATAATTAATTCGAAAACCAAATTGGTAATTGCGAATTGCTTGTGTCGAGGTAATATAGGATAATAATCTAGTATGTAGTAGTTTTTCAAAAATTTTAGACAATGAAGATAAGAGACTAATAGGTCTGTAGTTCAAGGGAAGGTGGGGATCCTTGCCTGGTTTACACACGGGTATAACATAGGCTAATTTCCATGATTGTGGGAAATAAGAAATACGAAGCATTGAATTGAATATATTTGTTAATTTCGATAAAATTTGTAAATTAAGTTCTTTTATCATTTTGTTTGAAATAGAATCATATCCTGAAGTTTTGTGAATATTTAACTTTTGTGTTATTTTTTGAACTTCTACAGGAGAAATAAACTTAATTTTTGAAGGAACTGAGTAATTTGGAGAAGAGATGTAAGACTCAATTTCGCTATTGAAAGTTTGATTTATTATAGGGTTTGGTGTAAAAGACTTTTCTAGTTGATCTGCGATTAAATTTGATTTTTGAAAATCGGTGTAGGCAGATGTAGAACCGTTGTTTAATATTGGAATAGGGGAAAAAGATTTTGTTAATTTTTTGATTGTTGACCATTGTGGTCTGCTATTGGGATTTATTTGTGCGATATAATTTTGAAATTTGTCTAATTCATATTGGTCTATACGTAATTTGATAATGCGTGATAACTTGTTGATTTTTCTTTTAATGTCAGGGCGACGTGTTTGTTGCCAGAATCGTCTTAAGTTATGTTTGGATTTAATAAGATTTAAGATATTTATAGGGAGAGATGAGTATGAATATACGGTTTAATGTGTGTAGTGGAATATTTATATGCATCTAGAAGTATTTTAGTGAATCTTTCTATTTCTATGTCAATTTTTTGTGTATTATCTAAGTTCTTTGGGAAGTTAAAATTTGAATTTATATATGAACGATATATATTCCAATTTATTCGAATGTTATGGAGGGGATAGTTAATTTTTAATAGTGAAGAATTAAAACATACTTTAATAGGGAGATGATCGGAATCTAATTCAGGAATTGGGGATTGAAAGAATTGTAAATTAACATTTTTTGTAATTATTATATCTAAAATATCTGGTATTATATTGCTATGATTAGAATAGTATGTTGGTTCGAAGGGTGCATGTATGTCTAAATTATTTTGAATTATATATTGTTGTAGACGTATACCCTGCGGATTTGATGAGTTACAACCCCAAGAAACATTTTTACTGTTAAAATCTCCCATGAGTATAATTGGATTAGAAGATTGAAAAATGAGGTTGTAAATTTGAGTAGGAAAGGGTTTGTTTGGTGGTTTATAAATAGAATATCATATATATTATTTTCGTTAAAACCGTGAATTTGTTGTCCCTCCTACTCGGCTCATAGTGAACGGATTTTAACAAATGAGGTACCAAAAAAAGATAAAAAAATCAGGAATGGAGGTCACTAAATATTGCAAATCACGAAGCTTTTCGTTATTAATAAAATGCTAGGAAACTTTTGTTGTTTGAACTTTGCGGCTGGGATAGTTAGCGTGCCCTCCGCGCGCTGCCTGTCAAGATGGCGGTTATGCGCACACCATCCGCCACAGGAGAACTGACGTGGTTGTCGCATGTGAATCGAAGCGGCGGGAAGCGGAAATCTGTTGTGCGTTCCGTAAAGACAAACATGTGTGCGACTATTTATCAATTGTGTTGTAAGTGTTCAATGTAAAATTTTGTGTATGTTCTTATATATCTTTTATGTGATATCTACGTTCTGTTTTAACGTCCTACAGGTTTCCCTTCAGTGCGATGTAATCGCACGGGTTCAGCTAGTATAGAGTAAATCACGTTATTTATTTTAATTTCTAATGCTATACATTCTAAAATGTCAGATACAGGAAAAAATATTTGTTGATGAAATATAGAATTCTTGATTATTATTGCTACTCCACCATAAGCATGATCACAGATTCTATCATTTCTATAAATTTTATAACCTTTTAAGTATAGTTTCTCATTAGGGGTCAGATGAGTTTCAGAAATACAGGCTATGTCAATATTGTGATAAGATAAAAAGTGATTAAAATATTTTGTTGTCACTTTAGTCCATTAGCGTTCCAGTTTAGTAGTGTTATATTTATATCTATATTGTTATTAATGGCCATTAAAAGTGGAGAAAGAAGGTTTTGTAATAAAGTCTGTATTTGTGGGAAAGTGTAAAAATAATTTGTTGAACTATGTTGGTAATTAAAGATGTGTAATTTGAAGTAGAAGGGTTTTGTTTTAATATATCAGAATATGAGAATTTAGGTGATGTGTGATTATGTGTTGGAGATATATTATGATTTGTTTTAAAAGGGGGATTTTGAAAAGGAATTGTTATGTTGAAAGGTTTGAGATTGGGGAAAATGTGGAAAGTTCTGTGCATTTAATTTTGGAGAAGGAGAACGCAAATTTGTATTTATTAACAAGTGTGAATTTGAATTATTAGAATTATTGGTTTAAGTAATTCTTTAAATGCAGGGCAACCTTTGTAATTAGCAGTGTGCATTCCGAGACAATTAACACAAACCGGAGGGGTTGTTTTTGGAAGAGGGCAGTTCGAATAATGGTGGTTTTCAGTACATCTTACACAACGTGGGATTAACCTACAATTGGCTAGTGTATGATTGAATTTTTGGCATCTCTTACATTGAATAGGTTGATTATCTGATGTTTTTGCTTGGACTTTTATTACACTATAAAAATTTTTTTTCCAATTTGAAGATTTTAGAAGCTTCAGCACTTTTAGTAAGTTCTATTGAACAAATGTCTATAGGTTCACGGTTTTTATTGAATAATCTGTATACTTTTTGAACTGGATAATTAAGTTTGATTAATTCATTAAATATACTTTCGTTTGAATAGGTAGTAGGTATATTTTTAAATAAAACTGTGAGAGTTTTAATAGTAGGGTCACGGTACGAATAATATTGTATATTATTTGTATCACAAAAATTTTTATATTTTCTAAAATCTTCAATTGATTGAAAGTTAATTTTAATATTATTCTTTATAGTTTTGTTGTGAAATCATTTTGAATAATATTTTTTATATCTTGAAGAAGATTATTAAAATTATATACATTTGAAACTATTATTGGAGGAATGGAAATTGTTGGAAGTTCTTCATGGGTATCTTGAAGATCTGCTAGTGGTCCGTACTTATTTTGTAGTGAAATTCCATTTGTGGTCATGTTGCAATTGAAAAGTGAAGATCTTTTACCTGGTTGTTGAAGTAATGAAGAGCCTTCTCTTTTTCTGGATTCACTTTTGGATTGAGTCGTTGCTGATTGCATAGGAATGTCACTTTGACAATTTGACGAAGTAGTTGCCGGAGGGATGGTGCGAGAGTTGGAGTTAACTGTTTGTAATTCTGTATATTCACTGGTTTGAGATAGAGGAGTCGAAGTACCAGAAAAGTTACTAACTTGTTCTTGAGGTAGTGGGGATGAAGATTCATTTGTTATTGTAGCTGACTGTAGTCCATAGATGTTATTGTAATTTAATCCAGGAAATGCCGAAATGTTATTTGGAGGCTGAATAACTATATTATTACCTTGATGTTGAACAATTTCTTCAGTAGTCATGGTTGAATCTTGCATTTCAGAATTGTTTTGATAGCAAGCAAGCTGAATAGTGCCGATGGAAGCAAAATTTGAACCATTTGGTGAGCTGGCTGTTTGAAAAGACATATTTTCCAAACCAAAGATGACCGAGGCACTGATGTTATTTGGTCTGTCTATTTGATTATTACTGGCAGTCCGATTCAGTACAATATTTTTACAGCAGAAGTAAGATAAATCACTTTAAATAACAAAGTTTAGGAGAGCAATTTTATGAAACGTAGCCATACATTCAAGGCCTCCTTGTTCGTAAGTAGATTTCTTGCATTGTGGTACAATCAATATATGTTTATTAATACACAAAATGTGTTATCCGAGGTTTCCTGTTCCAACTAGTTCCCATTTGAACGTATGATTTCGATTGTACGAAACGCAAAAACTAATTTCGTTTGAAAATACGTTATTTCCTATTGACGATGGTGATTAGTGTATGATTACTTTGGATTTCTCATCTTGCGAAAACTCTCCTTTGATTCAATAGTTATGTTCACATATGACCGGGTGTTGTTCATCTTATACTATAAAGAACTGGATCATATTATTTTACTGTTTACTAGTAAACGTTTCTCTTCTTTTTGTAAAATAATATATATGTTTCATTCTGAATATTCCGGAGGGGTCGACGAGGCTACCTCCTATCTGGATCCCTCAACGTCTCCTTCACTGCCTCCCACTTTCTCCGTGTAGTCGATACTCCGCCTGTTCCCCCGGTGACGGCGGGGAGCCTCTGGTTATTTTGTCGTCTTTCTTTGACTTCCCAATTACGGAATAAGAACTTCCAGAGGCAGAAAGAGGGGACCTTTGTCGTTCTTGAATAAATGAGTAAGTCAATTTGTTTCAACACTCGCAGTCGAATCTAACGAGAGCTGCTTAAAATCGAAGCAGTTCGGGAGAAGGGGTGCTCTTTTGACTCGACCGTGCAAGTCAGTACTAACTGGAAAGAGAAGAAGAATGAATGGGAAAGCGAACGAATCGGAAAAGTGAATGGATAGGTCAATCTTTCAAGAAGATCACCGCCACCTCCCGAGAAAAAACATGCTTTACTCTTACGGGGCTAATGACTTCAGAACTTGACGCGCCCCGGATGACCCATCAATCAAACAAATCTAAATTGAGCAAAAACCGTCATACTTTTACAGGTTGAACTGCTTCATCATTTTGATTATAGACAACACATTAGTCTCATTAAAGAATTAAACACATTTATTATTCAATCTTCTTTTTACATTTTTTGACGACGTTTCGAGGACAGTTCGCCTCATCATCAGGCTCTATATAAAAATACATATGTAAACAATTTTCTTTTACATTTACTTAACGTCTAGTACTTACCTACAGATACAATGTTAAATTATTAAAATTATAAAAATCACAACTTACCAAGAAATATAGATTAAAATTCATACTATTTACAAGTTGTATAGTTACGTACATTAGTACTCTGGTCAATTACATAATATTACACTTCACATTACTCGTACACCAGTACTCAGTCTCATCTTATTTTCATCATTATATATCAATATCATCCTTTTCCTTTCTCATACCTCGATGACTGAACCACATTATATCAGCTACAGCCACGTACAACAAACATCAGAGGTCAATAACTTACATTTGTTCTCATTCACGCTCTCTAAGAGATTGCATTATTCAATCGTAACATTTGGTAAACTGATTCGACTCTATCACAGAATTTACAGTTTTATTGTTTTTAATATGCAGCGTTTCTAAGATTAACCTTTTCTTTTTATTTGATTCTTTACATACAATCTTTAATGAGACTAATGTGTTGTCTATAATCAAAATGATGAAGTAGTTCAACCTATAAAAGTATACTACGAGAAGACAACGAAATTGAAGGATTCCAAAGACCGTCATGTTTGTTTTTTCCCTCGGCGCGTGTCCTCCAGCGGTCGTGTCTTGAGCGCTGCGCTTTGGCCGCCTCCGCTGCGGTGGCCGCTGCATTGACTGGCAGCCCGCGCTCCGCTGGCATTAGCGGAGCCTCTGATGTATCGGCGATGGGCGACCTCAATTCTCGCATCCTGCAAATAGCTTTCAGCCGCACCCATCTCCCTCTTGCGGTGGCTGGGCTTCAATCGCACATGCGCTGGCCGTTGTCTCTATTTGATTTGCAGGCGCTCACGCCGTTGCTCTAGGAGTCGAGTGTCGAACGCGGTCGCCCGACGCCCGCGTTGCGGTCCCAGGGCGCCTCCTCGGCTGCCGCCGACCTCGCGATTCGGCTTTCGGTTTTGCGTAGCATTCAATAGATGTGCCAGTCAGTAAGGTTGTGCGAAGCATTTGAGTAATTGCGGAAAAGTTTGCAAATATTACAAGTTGCAAATTCGAATTTCTCGCCCTTTCCTTTTTAGAATCTTTCAAAAATTGTATAACCGTAAGCTATTATTTAGTTATTTAAGAGTTATTTAATTAGTTAACAAGTAATTAGTAAATTAATTAGTTCATTAGTAGTACTTATCAGTAATGCTTTATGATAAGATATCAGCGGCGTTGCTACACAAGCTGAAACATGTCAGTTTGAGAAGTTAGTCCCAAAATTTCACTGTTGGTCGGGGTCATAGATATGATAACGATAGTGTAAAGAGGCTTTATTTACTAAACGGTAATGTTACAATGTCACTAAAATCAATAAAATGGCACGTTCAACTTGATGGAAGTCGAGTATATAAATAGTGCAATGTTCTGCGCTAAGCGCACGTTTTGTGCTCACGACCGCGCCATTTCGCCCAACCCCACGCACTCAGCGCCCCGGCCTCGAATTCGTCACTCACAAGTGTTACGTTGTGCGAGGCTCGTGGGTGCCATGCATACTTGGCCATTTTTACGGTGTCAAACCAACACCCTTCCATCGCTTTGTTTGAATTGGTTTGGACTTTTTCAAGTCATAGCATAAATTGCAATATTCTAATATTACGTAACAGTTCCCAATAATGCGTGAAACTATATGATGTAGCATCTTTAAGTTTATAACACTAGTCTGTAAGCATTGAAATATGTAAAATCATTTCTACTTGGTAACTATGCAGGGGACTTTAAATGAAGACTTACAAATGACAGCCACCTTGGTCGTTGGAAATAAATGTTTCAAGTTGGAGGGCTTCTTCCTTTCCGAAGTCCCAAACACAGGGTAGTCTAGAATGATTACTTGGGGAAACCATTTAGTGATATATTTAAATTTTCCTCATTCTAGAAATACTCGCACTAGCACAACGACAGGACCTATTTTTATTGTATCCATTACAATTATCGCTTACAATGTGAACATGTTCTGCATTTGGATGTGAGCATTTGGATGTGAGGATTTTATTAATCAGCTTTCTTCCTCTTCTAGCTTGGTTCTTACTCCATCTGTTTCATCTCCAACTTTTATTATTTGTCAGAAATGTATCATCTCTATCTCTTTCTTAAGTTTATTCTTCAAATTCACAAAAGTTTACAACATAAAAATTTAACACCTGGATATATCCACTTTTTTGTTATCAGGAACCGTCGTTGAATTTTTTTCTGCCGAAAATCCACCGTTCTTTTGTGCAGCATTACATAACTTTCCCTATACTACATATATTACTTCGTCTATACGAATGTATACAGGAAAGAGAAAATTAGTAATGTCCTTACACTTATTCATACGTCCCATTACTCACCTACCATTACCAACTCTCTTTTTAATTTATTTTTTTCCCATTCGACATTCATCTTTCCAGAGTTTTGAAGGACTCATCTTCTGGCAAATGCGGGTCTCAGAACCTTTCACTACTTTTGATATTTCTTAATATACCTTTACTATTTTAGAGTGTGCAATTAAGGCTTAGGAGTGGAATGAGGATGTTTGTGGGTTGTAATTTCATGATTTATGGTGAGTGAAAGAGATCCTTTAGAAGGACTCGGACATACCAGGAAGAGAGAATAGAATACGCTTGGGATATAAGTTCAGAGAGGAGTGGTTCATGTAGTTCTACATAGATTTCTGAATTTGAGATGAACTAGGTGCTAAAACCCATTGTTTTGATGGATGTTTTTCTCTTTCTTTAAAATTAGCAGTTTGGCCACTTTGTTTAAATTTATGAGAAGGAATTGAAATATAAAAGTACCTAATCACCTGTAGATTATTTTCTAAACTATAGTTTTCTTTTACTACCCCACACCATAATTAATATGACTTGCTTGTCAAAGTTCTAGCCTCATTAAAATAATTACATTCCACAACGTAATATTTTGTTAACATTTCATTAGAATATTAAAAATATTTTAAAAGTAGCTTTTCGAAAAGTTTCCTATTACAGCAATTATTTTTGTTGATTCGACAAGGTTATAGAAACTGGAAAGTCTTGGCGGGGGATAAACTTCAGACGTAGTTTCTTGCCAGGCCACTTGGAGTACTGCGAGCGACTTTGTTTTCACCGATTACCATTAAGGGTGCACTCCCACCCTTTCGTTGGTCTGTGGCTGCGCCGCCTGCGCACGCTGGTAGTTCCAGGCCGAATTTGAATACCGCAGCGCCGCGTGACGTCAGCGAGCGAGAGAGTGTGCGCGGGCGCGCCACGAGCCGCCCGGCGAGCGGGCGGGCGGGCGGGAGACTGAATGGGGCGGGTCGCGCCGGCGCTTGTTCCTCTCCGCGCCGCCCCCGTCACATGCATGAATGGATAACCAATGTCGGCGCGCCGCCGCCACCACAACCTCTACAGAATATGAGGGCGCGCGGTCATGCACGTGAATGCCCGCGAGGCGGTATCGAGGTCGCGCCTGCGCCATCAACACAGGTATTTAACTCGCCGCTGCCCGGGCTGCGAGTTGCAATGCGCCGCTTCTAATCAAAAACTAGAGGCGCTGCGACACTGCATTTTTACTTCCCTCTCATTGCCACAGTACATCTTTGGAATCATTTGAACAATTCGCCTCCAATTGTCGGCCACAAAATCTACGTTTAAGCTTTTCTTCTCTATAACTCTTCACATACGTTAACGATGAGGTACCGCTGCATCTCTAACCTACTCTAATAGAGATGGTTACGATGATGCAGTGGAGAGGAGATACATGCAACTTTCTACCCGAAAATCGGGATGTATTTATCGATGGAAGGATGTCGGATGAATGGAAGATTGAGTCACGCATAACTCTGTCAGATTACACGCTTTGAGCTCGAAATTGGTAAACTTCCCAGGAGTAAGATCTAGTTTTGCCGTTCCGTGGACCATTAAGGTTTTTTGGGAGGAAGGGGTACCTAGTACAAAACTCGTGACATTTAAAAAAATTCTGCAAAGTTGTGATATATTTCTTTAACTATTTTACCTCGAATAAAGGAAAGTGAATTTTTATATGTTGTGTAGTTACGATATTCATTAAACCTCTAACATTTTAAAAAGAGCATACGTTCAAATATTTTTTGAACAAGTCCTATCATACCTAGGAGTGAAACACTATTTCAAATGGCTTCCCATCTAAATCATCCATTTCGGATTTGACGGAAGCAGTGACGAGGCTTCAGAAGGTGCATTTAGACTCAGCAGTTGACATTACTTTCTACCTACAAAATGCCACATTACCTCTACCAACAGGTTATATCAATGCCATCTATGTGGTTGCTCAGGAAAGCGGACAGTCAAATCGTTTCTATATCTTCATATGAATACTGCAGGTGGCATATTCTACCCGACCAAGGCAGATGCACAATTCGGATTGCTGCGGATCGCCCAACACGTTTCTAAGGCAGATATGAACCTCGGTTTACGAGGTTAGAAATATATTCAGATCCTATTTTCATATGGCTCAGCTCCTCTCCGAATTTCTACCAAAGGGCTATAAAGACCTCCAAAGCACTTAAACCCCACTTATCCTTTACTGTACAAGATGTAAGGGCTTATAAGAAGATAAGCGGATGACGAGGTAGCCGCCTGGGAGAAGCGGGAATTACAACGGAGAGCGGTTGAGAGACATATAAACGCTCGATTGGAAATTTCTTTTCGAAATACTACAATCTGCTAAAACCTGGTCTTTTTATCACGACACTCCCATTGAAATCAAATACCGCTGCTAATAAATCTACTCTTACTAGTGGGAGGACCTGAGAAGATGAAAGAGATGCAGTGAAAAAATTAGTGGTGCTACAGAATGGCACAGACTTTCACTTATTAGTGTAACGTCGTGGGTAGGGATCTACGCCACCAATTAACAGACACGAGTGAGTATTTACAAATTTATTTACACATATTTACATAATCACTCTAAGGCGTTTTGTTAGAGCTACTCACTGCAGCCCCCCTCTCTCTACACGCGCCTAGCGGCGGTGTACCACTCCACCGTACCACTCCACCGAACACATCGAACACCCACTCGTGCATAGAGCACTCCGCGCCAGCCTGGGCGGATAAAGTTTTGCGGATAACCGCGAGGGAGCCTCCTACTCTGAGTTCCCTCACGAGGCCTCGCGACACGGCTTTATATAGTGCCGAGTCACATGACCTCCTACGTCAATTCTCCCTCCCACGCCTGGACCTGCCTGGACATGCCTGGACCTGCCTTGCGCACGACACCACGCACCTCCGCCACCACCCCTCTTTCTTACCTCCGGAGGGTGGCCTTTGTTTGGGGAGGCTATTTTAAGGTCCCTCATGCCCATACCTTGCAAGCTCGTCTCTCTGCGCAGGAAGTCGAGCCTATGACGCTACATTAGTTTTCTATTTCCTTGGGTCTGAACTAGGTATTCGGAATTGCCCCATACTCTTTCTTGCCAGCTGCCATTTATCGCCACCCAAACTACATTTTTACACATTTTCTCAATTTTTCTGTTTTCTAATGGTAGAACAAAAATATTAATTTTCAAATATTAAAAACACAAAAACCTCATTCTAAAAGGCAACTTTCCTTGAAAAAATTAGAGCCGTTTTTAAGAAAATGGCGTTTAAGCGCTACTAAAAAGCTCTTTTTCACAGAAAATTTTCAAGTTTTCAAAAAACTTCATTTCAAGTCATTTAAAGAACTTACACTTATAAATACAATAGTGTTTGCCATTGGCTGGTAATGTACATATTAAAGATGTGAGGGAGCTTTCAAAAAATTACATTTGCTTAATTTTTGAAAAAAACAAAAATATACCCCAAATTGAACTTTACATCACGTAAAAGAGTGAAATTTGCTCTATGAATTCGAAAAGTTCGCAATTTCCAGAAACTTGTAAACACTATTTTCAATGAAAATTGTCATTTAGGACGAGATTTTACTGTTCTTTAATATTCAATAATATATCCGTTGTATTATATGGAAACCGAAAAACTAAGAAAATATTTTAAAAATTTACTTTGGGCGGTGATTGATGGCAGCTGGCAAGAGTATTTGTGAAGTAAGAATAGTTTTTTTGACTTGTCTCTCAGGTCGTTAATATTCACATTAGCGGCGATTTGTTCACATTATTATATTAATGAGTACATATGCTTTAAATAATGTCAAAGTTTCTCGAAAATTGAATATTTTTTAGGGAAAAGTAGCTTATAATTTCGTATTTTCAGACACGCTCAAACGCTTTTTTCTCAAAATTGGCTATTTTTTGTTTTTTTTTAATTACACAAATGTAATTTTTTTGAAAGTTCTCTCATTCCGTTAAAATTCACATTTCCAGCAATTTGTAAACACTATTGAACTTGTGAGTTTAAGTGCTTCAAATGACTTCAAATGAAGTTTTTCGAAAACTCAAAAATTTTCTGTGAAAAAGAGCTTCAAATTTCGCATTTACAGTAGCGCTTAAACGCCATTTTCTTGAAAACGGCTCCAAATTTGTCAACAAAAATTGCCATTTAGGACAAGTTATAACTGTTTTTTTAATATTCTTAAAATAATAGTTTTGTTCTGCTATTAGGAAACCGAAAAATTAATAAAATGTCAAAAAAAATATAGTTAAGTTGGCGATAGATGGTAGTTGTCAAGAGTATTGTAAAGTTCGAATAGCTAGCCGAGAGCAAACGAAACCGAAAACTAATACGGGAAAGATTGTGTTCTGAAAAAAAAACAGCTAGCCCAGAAACCAATGGCAGCATGCTGCCACTGCCACTGCTGACCACAATTACCCTACAAGCACATTTTTATCGTAACTACTCATAAACGTTTATGGAGTGTTTTGAAATTATTCGTAGTTGGTATCAAATGATTTGTTGAAGTACTTCCAGCAAATTTCTATTCTTCCAGAAATCATCAAGTTCATGTGAGTGATGCCTTATTTTCTGAGAAGATTTTCTAATATCAATCACTCAATTTCCTGGTATCAACGCGATAATCGTCGATGTAAGCATTCTTTGGCTACGGCGATCAACTGGCTACAATTATCACGACTAATGGTTGGTAGAAGCATATGTTGTTGCCTGTCAATATAGTTCGTTTACAATATTTACCGATATCTAGCTAAAGTACCCCGCGTTGCCGGGGTATTTGTCGTAATTTATTAGCCAGGAAAAAGAGTTCTATCTATTTCCTCCCTGCGGCGGATTCGATTACTATCTATTCTATTGTATCCCCGCCCCGCCCTGCTCCGCCCATCTCTGGCATGGACCCATCTAGAAATAACAGGTGATCCTGACTTTTTCACTAAAAATATTTCTAGTGTTTCTTTCTGTGATTCCAGCCCCCCAATTTCACTCTCTTTATAACTAACATTAACAAAATATAAACAAAAAATAAAATGCATTTACTCACGTGTATTCACTTTGCAAAATTTTGTATATTATGCTGTAGTACCAATACTTTCTATCAATTGCCACATAGTAAAACATACTCTTTTTCATATTTTTTCTTCTTCTCGCGTATTTATCAAGAAACGTTTCAAATTTCTCTTTTACTTCAATTATAATTCTTGCCGAACTTACTCTCGTGAATTTAAATAATCATTTCTTTACCATCCAAAAGTACGATTTCACTCTCTACTATAATAAAACACTTCCTACAGAAATTAATCCATTTGTCACAGTTTAAGTATAACACGTAAATAATTCATGTTTCACTTCCGTTCATTCAACTCACTACTACGTAATAATCATGCTTAACTTAAATCATGCTTTACTACCATTAACGCAGTAACTATTTCATGTAGGACAGATGTGTACATTCACACCGTTTTACGACAATATCTAGCACTTCCGTCAGCCAACTTTTTTTCAATAATTTCATGTTTCTTCTCCACTTGATACATTCACGCCTAGATGCAGTTGAAATCAATATCCAAGTAACTTGCATACATAAAGAAAACTGCGATTATCTTTCCTAAATAAGAACATTTCAGGTTAAACAATGGAAAGCACACTTAAACAAACTGCCCTCTCCAAGGAGGTTATAGAATATTATAATATCTTGTAGACATGCAATTCGTGCATAGATGAACTCAATCGTAGATCTCAGTCGTCATCCTCTGGTGGTGCGCAACTAAACAATTACACATAGACGCACTTTTGAATCTGTAATGTAATGCTAGGCGAAAAGAGTCCAGAAAATAAATATTGTGTAAATATATTAAGATTTGTGATTGTAAATCATGGCCTGTAGTACTTCAGACCTTTAAAGGAAACTAGCACAAAAGGTTCTTCAGTATTGGTTCAGTAGAATCAGAGAGTATCGCGCTGTAAATCAATGCACTTGCGTCTTTATATAGTACGAGGGTAAGTCAATAAGTATCTGCAATCAATTTCTATTATTTATTACAGGAAGAATACACAATTTTGATTGATATCGCTTTTTAACATGGTCACCCTTCTTTACAATGCACTTGGTTTACCGTTGAACAAGCTTCCCGATTCCTTCTGAAAAAAAGGTTTTTGAATGTGCAGCAAGCCAGAATCGACGGTCCAAGCAGATGGTAATCCGACGGGGCGAGATTGTGCATATGGTTTGCCATTTCATTAACAGTCACTAGTCTGTTATTCAGGATAAAGACACGTAATTGTTCAATATTGGTATTTGTTGCAGCTCTAGCTGGACGCCCCGTTCTTTCCTCTTTCTTGATGCTCGTTCGACCACTTTTAAACTGTCCTGGTAACTGGCAAACACTTCTCTGTGGCCAAACATTGTCCCCGCATTTTACTGAAAATCTGCTATGGATTTCCGCCCCTTGTACACCTTCAAATCATAGAAAACGGATTATGGAACGCTCTTCTTCTTTGGTGCAAACAGAGAGTGCTGTCGCTATCTTTAAACCACGACAGTGCAAGAGGGACTGATCAGAAGAAGTTGGAACCTCCTACAGGCAAAGACAACGGTCCCATGTAATGGTTAGGGATCACACAAAGCCGTAGAACCAAACTAAAGACAATTAGAGCAAAATTGTAGATACTTATTGACTTACCTACGTAGTATAGATATAGATTTACTGCTGACTCCCACTGCCCCGTTGCCCCCATTACACCCGTTTCCCCTATCCGCTCCCTACTACATCGCTCATTAACATGGCAAGAAATATTATTTTTCTTGTGTAGCTGGGATTTCTTAATAGTTGATGAAATATAAGCTAAGGTGAAAAATAAAATTTATTATTATTTTTAGAAAATAAACTAGAGCACACATTAACATGAATAAACATAGTTCATACTTCAAAAATAATAACATGAGTGTAATGGAAAAATTAATTATAACTTTTGTAGTTTTACATTCGTTTCAGTCTAAATTATACCGAGAAACTATAATTTGTACCGATTGTCTCCTAATCAACCTTCTCGGTACAGATAATTGTAACCGTAGAGATCAAAATTGTGAACAGAATTTCACAATTTTTATCTCTACGGTTACATGTCGTTTCACATGAAGAACAACTGTTTCCGATTGCTATCACGAAGGTACAAAAATTCGCCTTCCTCGCTAACCGCATTCACGTACCGCTGGCGGGCAATCTGCCGTCGGCCGTGGCAGCACGACCCGAGCGCGCACTCCCTTCCCGAAATTGCAGCTGAACACTTCCGACCTTGTTACGCGATGGCCCTTTTGACAGAGAACGCAAAGCAATAAAAAATAATGAGAGACAAGCCCTTGCGTGAGCGGGCGAATGCGAATCGATTATCGGAAACTGTATCTGGCTTCCAAGAACAATCGCTCGGCGGTCGAGGCAAACCCGCTGACGTGTGGGGACGAGCGCAAGGCATTCTCTCCAACTGGAGTGTGCGGGCATGTATGTCTTCCTTCTATTTTATCGTCCATAAAATTTTCCGTAACCGAAATTGAAATCATTTTCATCACACAAGATAAATTTCAAAAATACAAAATATAAAAGCAGTTACAGTAGATCATGAACACGATTCGTGAATAATACATTTTCTGTATTTTCTATTTCTATTAACTATTTGTTAACTTCGTCTTCTGTCGCGAATATCCGTGTTAGCCCATATATGCTCAGAACTTTTTTTGTCACCAAACTTAATAATATTTTATATTATGAAGTAATTGCTATAACTGACACATTTAAAAGTTACTGTGCGCAAATTTGACTTTTGATAGGTGAGAAATTGAGTGTTGCGAAAACGCAACACTAGGCACAAGGGGGTGATATAATAATTAAAAGTGATTGGACTTTTAAAACATTTTTTATTGAATGCAAACAATGTCTATGTACTTGAAATATGAAACAACTACTTGAAATGTAATATATATGCCTTAAACATTCTGTAACTAATATAGATCAAATCAGTTCTTGTACAACACACCACAGTCTGAAAATAAATTATTTTAGTTTGTGGAATTCAAAAAAAACAAACATTTTTCATGTAGTGCCACTTTATATTTGTTGCACATTTTAATAGCAACAGATTTACATAATGCACATCTCGTCCTCTTTTCTTTTGAGACTATATAGTGCCCAATATTGTCAAACCTTGTACCAAGAGAAATTCTACTTGCAACTGTCGTCTTTACAGGGCCCGTCTTGCTTCTTGGTTGGCCAAATCGTTGAATAACTTCCATGGCTACTTTCCTTCTGAATTCCAATAAATCAAGGGCCATAGTATTAATTTTTGCAGCAGACCTCCTTTGCAAAATCCAGGCGTTTTGTATGCTTACATCGAGAGCCCAGGGAAAGATTGGCCACTACCAATTTTTAGATCGAATATTGGACCTGTAAGTAGAGACGTTCTGATCCATGCGGTCAGTACTTCCCATGTTGGCGTTGTACGCTCTGGCGATATCTGGCTGAGTGATGTGTATCTTCTTTTTCTCCAAAGCTGAGTAACGAGTCGTTACTGAAACAGGTTCCCCACCATTGCAATTGGACAACAGTGTAACGACAGAATTGTCATCCCATCTGCATAACAATTTGGGTAGTGCTTTGTCCATGCACATATCAGATGTTCCGCGGGGTTTCCTTTTCATTTCAGTGACATCGGTCAAGGGACATCGTTCCAGACGATTTCCAATCCATTTTATTTTTCAGGACATTTTTCTTAGGTAAATCACTTTTTGTCCAATCTCTAGAAAATCTTTTGTTTAGCTTAGCATATTCTAAAATATTTTGCTGTATTTCTGCAGACGCTGTATTTTTGTTTATATCAGTACTAGACTCTATCTCATCACCTATTCGGAAAATCTCTTCCTCCGCTTGCAAAACAAGTTCCGCGTCTGCAGACAACTGATGCGAATTCAGGTTGTCAAAGGTTCTACCATTTTCTTCGTCTCCACTGTCCTCATCTGTATCCTCACGTACATCTGGCGGTGCCATGTAAACATTAGCACTATGAGAAGCAGTGAATATTTCCGACTCATTTTCTTCCAATATTTGCAAATATTTTAGTATTTCTTTTGTCAAAAGTATCCTAAAAAGAAAAAAAATGTATTCAATGTGTAACTGATATCCTGTATTGAATTTATATCGTATGTGCTTAGTGTTGCGAAAACGAAACACCCAAGTTTGAATACATTTTGTGAACTTCGTTTGATAGTTGGCATATTATTGTTATAAACAATTAATAACACTACTAATAATGAAATTATATCAGTATACTCAATGAATTTAAACAATTATTTCCCATTTTACTTACCGTTTTCGGGACATTGTCGCAAAGAATTCCGCACAGAATGAAAACTCCAAATTCACACGTAAACTGCTACAAGGAGAATGCAATTATAAGCACCATTCTATAATCATCCGTTTGATTACAGATTAGTCTGTTCTTGGAACCATATAAAAACTTTACTCCAAGAACACAATCGTAGAATAACGTCAACAATGCAATGAGCGTGCACTGTTGCGAAAACGAAACACTAGGCATAAATGGGTTAGTGAGGAAATGAACTATCGTGTTTTGGATTACTTCGTAAATCGCGGCAACATGATAACTTGCGAATAGAGACTACTATCAGTAAGGTAAAAAATAAGGTAAGAGGAAAAAACAGAAAATATCAAGATGCATTCTACTATTTGCATTTGCAGTTAACTCAATTGGACTCCTGCAATTTTTTGGGTCAAAAATGATCTGACAGGTGTTACAAACTGGTATATGAGTTTGTGCATGAGATGTATGTATATTATCCTTCCGGCGGGCGGGCGGCAGCACTCCATGCTGCATTTGTGCTTTTATTGTTCTAAAATGGAGTAAGCCTATTCGACATGTCAGAGGGTTTCAGTATTCTCACTTCGCAACATTCTAAACGAAAGGTGGATGTCAAAGAATACTAATAACCTTTAACAATTTCTCAAAACTCAAAGGTTGCGGTAGAACAATTAATGAAAAGCGCGCTTACTAGGCAACGCTGCATGATTGATACAATAAACAAAAGAAGGTTGAACTAGTTTAAGTATTGCAAAGTATTCTGAAGCCCATGAGGCAAAAATGAACAGTTAATCTAAACACATGTCTTGACGTTACAAATAAGGCTACACTCTTAATAAAATTCTCCTCTTTAGACATATCTATCCAGTAGGAGGTCTAAATGCACTCGCTTCGCCGAAACAAAATACCCGCGAGCTGGTTATCTCGCCGTGATCTGCACATCCAGTCCAGTCAGTCCATTGCCTGCCGCCCGCCCGCGCGCACTTTCTCACTCCCCGGCTCCTCGCCTCAGTCCCCAGCTGTGCCGCCAACGACGCCTCCCCGCCACCGCGAGAACACTCTCCCGGCGGGCAGGGGGCGAGTGGCCGCCGGGGCAGGTGAGCGGGGGGCAGTGGTGGCGAGCGGAGAGGGGGCGGCGGCGACGGTGGCGACGGCGTCCCTTGTGGCGGTGGCGGCAGCCCCGCCGAGGCTTCTCAATGAGACAGCCACAGTTACTCCAAGCGCAGAGGTGCAGGGGAATCAATTTTTTTAAGTGGGACGCGCGAAATTCATATTTGCGTCCCCATAACACACTGGTGCGCCATGGAACTCCCATAACTGGCGGGAAGAGCACTAAGAGCGCCGAGCTGGGCGAAAGTTATTGCAACTTTAGGCGCGCCGGGAAAATGTGCTAACAGTGGGAATCTCTGTTTCGTTGCCTTCTCCCTATCAGTCATAAGGAAGATTTAAAAATAAAAAAATGCCGACTGCAGCACTCCGTGCTCTACTGCACCCACAAGTGTAGGTATTTTTAGTCTTCCAAATGAACATTTTACTTATTCAGGTGTTCGTTTACATGTATTTTTGATCACTGAAAGCAAAATCAAAGATGTTGAGAGTTGTTTTTTGTTGATATTTTCCAATTACTTGTAGTCTTATTTTTCTTTGTTTTTTGCTGAAAGGCTAAAACAGACGAAGAAATCAGGCACCTTCTTGAGTTACTGGAAACGGCTTCATGAAAATCAATTGATTCTTTTCTAAAATTAAAAAACAGTAAACTGTTTTATTTAATTAATTTGGTTACTTAATAATAATTTTCTCGTTTATTTTTTCTTTATTATGTTATGTTTTATAATGTTTTGTGAAACAATGTGTTGTTTACTATTCTATACCTAAAACTAGTCTCATTTCTGTGATTTAAAAAATGAATTCACATTAAAAATGTAATGAACAGTTGTGAGTCTTTATTCTTCCTTTTTCAATTAAATAATTGAATTTTTGATCGCGAAAAATATTGTTTTCTCGAAGGAGCATACAGTGCACCTACGCGCCCGGTTTTTGTGAGTAAAATAGACGTGCCCACGAGAAGGTTACACGAAAATACACATTCAATGGAAAAGAAAAAATATAATAACAACAGAGAATTCACAAAGTCTAGAAAGTAAATGTAAAGAAAGTCACTAAGATTCAAAATGTAGAATACCAAATAAATTAATTCAAAATTAAACAATTCCAAAACAATGAAATAGTGGTGCTACAGAATGGCACAGACTTTCCCTTGTTACTTTTGTATTGCTCCACCGTTTCTGCATCTCATAAACGTTTGTAGATTCAATGTAGGATTTGGAAACATCATTTACAATTAATAAACCGAGATAACAATACAAATCCTGAGCATCCAGGACTTCCCAGCTTTCATTACATATTCGACGACCTATTTTCAAATTTTTCAAAACAATATCCTCAATCGATATAAAAACCGCATAAAATCAGATAATTCATCTCTCACCTTCGAAGTGGCGTATCTAGTAAGTACAGAGATCAAAGTAAGAATATTACGAGCAACAAACCTTCCACATTGTTCTGGATGATTAGAAGTCCACAAAGTTTTCTTGTCCATCGATAATATAATTTCCGAGTTCAGGCTTGCAGCACCTGGTTGTTCGTCTCCCGTGCCATCATTATCTGATGGAATGGAAATAAGATCTTCAGTTTCGGATGACGTTTCTTTAGCTGTAGAATCCCAGGCATCCGAGAAATTTTGATAATCAGACGTGCCTCAACAGAATTTACTACTTCTTCCAGTTCATTTTGTGTCAAAGGTGCCGAATACCTTGATTGTCTTGAAGGCATGATAGGTCGTACACCATGAATAAGATTTAAAGAGTACACTGTCAGAAATTTCCGCATTACTTTTAATGTAAAAGTACATTAAAGTAAGTATCATGTACGTAAATGAAATTTAATGTACGTGTACAATTAAATTTACTGTATGCGTGTACATTAAATTTAATTTACGTGCACATTAAATTTAATTTACGTACATGATACTTAATTTAATGTACTTTTACATTAAAATTACTGTATGAGTGCATGAAATTTACTGTACATGTACTAACTTCAAAATTTAGAATTTGTTCAAAGAATTGTCACCCCGACCGCGATTCAAACCCGGGTCACCTGGTTTATGCCCAGTTGCTCTAACCACTGTCCTATCGAGACAACCAATTCTTTGAACATGTTCTTAGGCCTGATGAATTGCCCTTTGGGATTTATACATTGTCACCTTATTGGTCGCCTTTGCGCTGGGAAATATGATCGAAAATATGCGCTCGGAAATAAGCAGTGTCCCCTGTTTCCTTTGCAAGTCAACACAGGTTTCTGTAACTCCAATTAGCGTTAGATGTTATGTACTATGTCAGGGTATGTACTGGTACCTTTTCATTTGCTTATTCTGCACTGTCAGAAATTTCCGCATTACTTTTAATGTAAAAGTACATTAAAGTAAGTATCATGTACGTAAATGAAATTTAATGTACACGTACAAATACTTTAAAGTACTTGTGCATTAAATGTAATGTACACGTTTAATTAAATTTACTGTATGCGTGTACATTACATTTACTGTACGTGTAAATTAAATTTGCTGTATTCGTGTACATTAAATTTACTGTAAGAGTAAATTAAATTTAATTTACGTACATGATACTTACTTTAATGTACTTTTACATTGAAATTACTGTATGTGTGCTTGAAATTTACTGTACATGTAGTAACTTCAACATTTAAAATATTTTCAAATAATTGTCATCCCGACCGTCCAAACCCGTCTCTACTAGTTTACGCACACTTACTCTAAACCCCATCCTATGGAGACAATCAATTCTTTGAACATGTTCTTAGACCTGATAAATTGCCCGTTGGAATTAATGAAATTGTCACATTTTTGGACGCGTTTACGCTCGGAAATATGTCCCGCAGATGTAAAGAATACTAAGTTCTGATCTTGGTACTGAGTAACAAATGTATTTTAATATTTAAATTTGTTCAACGAATAGTCACCCCGACCGGGATTCGAACCCGGGACATTTGGTTTACGCGCAGGTGCTCTAACCACTGAGCTATTGCGACATTCAATATCTTCAGCGGGTTCTTAGGCCTGATGTTATGCCCGCTACGATATGTATTCTATTTTCTTTACGTCTACCGAACATATTTCTTTAGACGTAATATATATTAAATATGTATTAACTCTACAAAATTATGTATATTATTTATAATTGTCACTACTTCTTTACCTGTTTTGGACGCGTTTACGCTCGGAAATATGTTTCGTAGCCGTAAAGAGTACTAAATTTTAACATTGTTACAGTGACAATTCTTTGAAAAAATTTAAATATTTCCGGAGAATTTGAAAAAAATTTAACTAAAGAATTAGCGTACTATGTACATCGCTACAATTTTATTATAAAGATTTTTACAATTTGAATGTAAATACGAATTTTAAAGATTTATACTTTTTGTTAAAAATATACATGTTGAAAATATATTTTAAATTTATTATACGTAAATTCAAATAGCGGAAGAAAATATTTCTAAAACCTACAATGATTTTAATTTAAACATGAAATTTAATGTACAACACATTAATATCGGTTTCATTTACAAGGTACGTAAGATTTAATGTAGTCCTACGTTAAATCTACATTGATTTTAATTTTAACATGAAATTTAATGCACAAACACATTAAAATCGCATTAACGTACACGGTACAGTAAATTTAATGTACTGCATCTGCATTGATTTTAATGTACACATTATATTCAATGTACATGTATATTACATCGTTTTAATGTACACGGTACATTAAATTTAATGTGAAAAGTGCATTAAACTACATTAAATTTAATGTAATTTCTGACAGTGTGCCTAAATTTCCATTTAATTTTTACCCAAGAATTGCCCGAAGGGTGTACAATAGCTGCTCCGTCATGATAAAATGTATTAGTGGGTAGGATAGACTTTCTCTACAGATATTCGGTGATGACAAATTTTTGTAAGTTAATTTTTTTCCTTCTCACTTGGGATTGGGAACTCTTTTTACCACTTTTCAGAAATAATAACACTTACTTCAAGTTAAGTCCTAAACGTTTACATTAACATGTCACATTAAATAAAACAACGCATAGGGCCGAAAAGGGATTTATTTAGAAGACTAGATAAAATAAACATTTTCAAGATCGTTTTCTAATTCCAAACCGTAATATATATGAATGCAAGCGACTTGCACCACTTGTCCATCTCTTAGGACCGAAAATTTCTTTCTAATGATATCTACACTGTAGCAGCATCCAACGACGATCTCAATTTTTACTTCTTCTTCGAAATGAATAAATTGCAGATCGTAAGTTATCAAGTTTCGGGAGTCAGCCCCATAGTGGCTGGCCGCGCGGCGCCTGCGCAGAGCCGGCGGGAGCAGTGGGAAGCGCGCAAATCGGCGCCACCCGCGCCCGCCGCCACTCTCCGCCGCGACGTGACCACGCTCCTCCCCTTCAACGTCTGCAAATCCCCAAACAACTCTCTTAGACTCCAGAGACCCTTTTCGGCCCCTACTTCCTGTTTATTCGGCACGTGTGTTCTCGCTCCTGCAAGGGCCCAAACGACGGCCTGCAGAGCGTGATTTAAAATTAGTGAATGGTGTGGGGTAAAAAAAAACTCTTGCTCCCATAAATCAGCCCGTCCTCTTTCGAAGAGTCCGGATGTTGCAGTTAGAGGTCTCCAATGTGTGTGTGTGTGTGTGTGTGTGTACTTGCCATCGTCCCGTCCACCAATCGCGCAACCCAGGAGTGCGCAATTGCGCAGGTTGCGCAAGCAAGCGCCTTATGCGCGCCATGAGCCCCATGCTCTCTCAGCTTAGAGAGCTCTCTCACCTCAGTCTAAGCTTCCTTAGCTCTCGCGTGTCTAAGGAACGGCGGCTACACTGCCCAGTTGTTGCTTCAGCCAACAATGCGGCTCCAGAGACAGCGGAAAGCCAAATGCGCCAGCGTTCAATGTAACATCTACTAACCCTATTTCTATTCATTGTGATGTAATAGAATTATTTAAATTTGGACGACTCGGAAAAAGATAGAAGGATCTCCTGTGATGTGTGGGGAAGATTAAAAGATGTAACTAAAATTCGTTGATTGAATACTCGAGTGCAATTACATGTTGTGTGACAGTCTGTTTTTCAAAATTTACAAAAATTGCTACTTCATCTTTTGTGACAAAAGTTTCTTGTTGGATAGTGTGAAGAACGTTTTTTTTAGGTATTGTCCGTGGAGTGGTTTGTCTCTCCAGGATTTCTTTAACTTTTTCTTTATTCGGCTACAGGTACGGCCAAACTACCTATTGCAGATATTTTATTCCTGGAATTCAGAGCGGACTGCGGGACCAGTCTCACTCTCCTATAATACTCCCTACGAATTCTCTCTTTCATTCTGTCGTTCGAGATGGTTTCACATTCTTCGATGCCCAGATATTTGTAAGTATTACCTGGCTCAAGATCTTGAATCACTGTATGCGTATCAATTTCAATGTTCTCAGACGTTGTGAGTTTCCCTCTTTTTAAATTGATTTTTACACACTTGTCAAGACCAAACTTCATGCAGATGTCATTGCTAAAGTCATTCACGACAGACAGCATTTGGGAGAGAATCGCTTCATTCTTAGCAAACACTTTCAGGTCATCCATGTAAAACAAATGTGATACTGGCCTTTCATCACCATGGAGCTTAAAACCAAAGTCAGCTTGCGACAACTGTCTCGATAGTGGGATTAAACTAATGCAAAACAGCAGAGGGGATAGTGAATCTCCTTGAAAAATACCCCTGTTAATCTGAATACTTCTGGTTTCTACTGCTTCCTTTCCGCTGTGTATTAGTAACCTGGTACTCCACGACTTCATACTAGCCTTGCAAAATTCAATAAGTCTAGGATGAAATCGATAGATCTCCAGGGTCTTCAAAATCCAATCGTGTGGTACACTATCAAAGGCCTTTTTGGTAGTCAATCCAAGCCATACTGAAATTGCGTTTGCGTTTCTTTACATCATTCAAAATGACTTTATTCAGTAGCAATGATTTCCTTACAGCCATAAGAGCCGTTATGACATCCTTCTTGTTCAGCTGGCATTAGATGATTCTTATCTAGATGTGTGTACATTTTGTCAGCTATGCCTGCAGTGATAACTTTGTACAGGTCTGGCAGACAAGTAATTGGCCTGTAGTTCTTGGCCAAACTGCTGTCACCCGCTTTGGGTAGCAAATACGTGATGCCGCCTGTGAGCCATTCCGCGAGTTCCTTTGGGTTTTTAAAATTTATTAACAGTCTTTGCTAGATGAGAATGTATTGCTGTTAATTTCTTAATCCAATAAATCTGGATCTTATCAATCCCGGGGGACTTCCAGTTCCCCATGTTCTTAATTGCTTGGAAGAGGTCCTCTTCCGAGAATTAGTGAACATCTTCCACTGTTTCTACAAGTTCATCGGCAGCATCAAGTTCAGATTGAAGCCAAGATGCGTCTTTGTTGTAGGATCTGCTCTCCTCCCAGATTCCTGCCCAAAATGCTTCGACGTCATCTTTTGAAGGAGTAACAGCTTTGCCATTCGGTTTTTGAGTCAGATTGCAGATACAGACTCTTCGCGTCTGTATCAAACAACCGGTTCTGTACAAGGAAATCTAATCTACGTTTGAAGCTTATTATTATCATTATTATTATTATTATTATCATCATCATCATCAATTATATTTGACCCATAGCGCAGCAGTCAAAAGACATGAAAATAATTCACAACAATGTGTGATTTGCAAGGAACTTTTGAGGTTTTTTGCGAGCATTTCCCAGTGTTCTAATACACAGTAATTATTTCTCAATTAATTTTTTCGCTTCAATTTAGCGCGGAAAATATACTAATAATGTCATTTACGGTAGTCGGTTCTTTTCTGATTTTTCGTAATTTTTTCCTTTCAGATAATATCGTTAAGTTCACGAAAGAACAAAATTAAAAATACACGGTTTTGTCTGTGCAGAGGGTTCGGAACTGAGACAGGGGCTAAGAAATGTTTGTGTCAGAGTTATAGTGTAAGTGTTCTTAAGTCATTTGCTTTCAGGGAACGTTTTACCACCATCGAAGGTACCCTTTCAAGCACAAATTCCAAGACAACTACTCGTGTAAATGGTAAATACAGCGTCATAGAGCTTCGAAATCGAGACACCGATTCCGTGCGGTCGATACTCGAGTACTTGCTCGGTTTTCACGAGCGAGGCGATCCGCCACCCACATGCTTCGGCCGCTGGTTTTCAAACAACGAGCACCCGTGGTGTCTTAAGATGAAAGAAACAAATTTCTTCCAATAACGACCAATGAAGAGTTTAGATGGAGCGGTCGCTTCAGTCGTCAGGGGGCGGTCTGGGAAGCTGCTGCGTTCCAATGAAGTAGTTCCAGCACGTATTCATAGGCAAATTATTATTTCTCTCTGTAAGGCAGTCGGCGAATTTTGAGGAAACAACAATTTATCTCGAGCGCGGGGCGTTTGAAATGTACTGTTAGTTCATCGCAAAAAAAGGTTATAGTTGTGGAAATGCCAGATTAGACGCCAAATTCGAATTAATTTGGGTGCCCATGCGGAAACAAAACTGGTACATGATCTTTTTTTAAGAGATATTTTCTAGGACAAAAATCTTAATCTTCAGTTATGTAGTTTTCAAATGTTGCAATTTTGCAATTTTCCAAAGTAGAGAGAGTTCGTCAGCAATGAAACTTGCGCAATTTTTTTCCGGCCTTCGATTCATACGACGAGAAAATGTAAGCAGAATTTACGAGCAGATTTTGAAAAAATATGTGCTAAACATATTTAAAATGTTTCTATATTTCAAACGCAAAATTACACGAAATCTACTCATACTTTCGTAACGTTGAGCGTGATCAAATTTCAAGGTCTGTCATTCAACAATTTTTATACGTATTTTAACCTGCAATTTCTTACAACATCGGAACAATCTTTTCACAAAGTTTTGCTACGCCATGTGAAGGAACTGGGCATTCACAGTTTTTCTTGGATACATTTTCTGTAATAAACGAATATAAATAGAATACACTAATAATGTAACATCACAAGACAAATAACATAATTGTCGGGGACGGTCGTGTATGTTGCATTTAACGATCGTACCTATTTAAGAGATCAAGAGGATGAGATCTGCACAATCTTCTTAACTCTTGGCTGTTGTCGCGTATGTTCAATGTTAGGTAATAAAGGTGATGTTTTCGGCTTTTGTAATATTTTTCGAAACTGAAATTGACTGCTTGGTATATTGAGAGTATAATGAAGTCATTGCGCAATGTTTTATTTAAAACAAACCACGGGGCATAAGCGAGCAACTTTTCGACAACAGATTTCATTAAGAAAAATCATTGCCTTCAATATTCTAGTTCTAGGAAAGGTACCTCCGAAAATAATTTTCAACGCTTACAATTCACGGAGAATCGGAAATTTTACACGAAAATTGAACTTGCACCATTCACTTGAGCGTCTGTTAGGTTATACCAGAACAAAGTTTAATCCAAAAACTGGATGCGAATTTTCAGACAAATTAGAACTAGTGGTGCTGCAGAATGGCACAGACATTCCCGTATTACTTTCCTATTTCTTTGGGTCTCGGCTAGTTACTCGGACTTTACACATACTCAAGACAGCTGCCATCTATCGCCGCCCTAACTATATTTTCTGACACTTTTTCTTTATTTTTTTTGGTTTCGTAGTAGCAGAACGGAAATATTATTTTAAGAACCGTAAAACCTCATCTTAAAAGACAATTTTCTTGGAAAAATATGGAGCCATTTTTACGAATATGGCATTTTGACGCTACTGTTATTGCAAAACTCGAAGATCTTTTTCGCACGAATCGTTTGTGATTTCGAAAACCTTCATTAGAAGTCATTCGAAGAACTTTAACTCACAAATACAATTGTGTTTACAAATTCCTGGAAATGTGCGTGTTGACGGTGTAAGTTATCTTTCAAAAAAATACATTTGTGTCATTTTTGATAAAACAAAAATGTAACACTACTTCCTATTAAAGAGTGTAATTAGCACAATCCGCTCGGTACGTTTGAAGAAAAAAATTGTTGCAGAAAATGGCATTTGAGCGTTTCTGAAAATTCGGAATTTTAAGCGAGTTTTCACAGAAAACGGTTGCGTTTTTTGAGAAACTTTACTTGACATTATTTAAAGCACATGTACTCGTAAATATAATAATATGAGCAAATCGCCGCTAGTGTAAATATTAACAACAAGGGAGAGACAAGTCAAACAATTACATTTTTGCAATCTTTTAAAAAACAAACAAAAGAATAGACTAATGTGTGGTGTTTACGTTATCTCATAGAGCACATTTGGCATTTCATATTTAGTCATTTCCAATCGAAAAAACGAAACCCCGAACTTGGTCACAGCGTAAGATTTCCTTTAGCTGTATTTCTTCTCGTGACATCAGTGTGAACAGGAATGCAACGCTTCGACAATTTTTGTTTTACGTGCTCGAGTCATCGAGACAAGGAACCAAAAGCCAACTGAAACCCGAGAGGTGTCACATTGGCACCCAAGGCCCTGGGACCAGGGATGTCTTAATCCGTCGGAATTGGAATGGCGTTTGTGAATTATGATATTCAACATGCTAAAATTCTGGATTGTATGTGCGGGTGTTTGGTATATTGAAAACCCGTGTGTCTGTGGCTCTGAATGCGCCCTGGCCGGCGCGAATCCTTTCAACTGCCGATATTCTCAGTAATAGTCTACTTACATTCCTGGTGTGAGTTGGGAGTGTCGAATATGGCTGATGATTTATAGAGATAGCAATTCGCTAATGGAGTATAAATATTAAAATGGAGGTTTTACAATTTTACAATTCGGAGTGAATTTGGAGGATCGAACAATGAGAGCATTTTGATATTTTTGAAGATTTGTTTTATTTAAATATTTAATGTTTTATTAACATCTTTTTATATTTCTTATGTACGATAACTTACAATAAGGCATGCTCTTATTTGTCTGCATCGATTCAAATGACTCCACAGTTTGACCCGAATAGTTTCTATTGCGCCTACCTTTGGAAACAATTAATAGAGTGGATAGCTCCGAATTTGCTATTTTACTGGTCAGAAAATTTCTTTTCAGTGGTTGCGTCAACTGTCAGTTTTGTATCTTGATGTTGAATTTCATTATCGAACGTGTTCGGGCAAGTAGATTGTTCTAATTCTTGGTAGTACTTTTATTCATTAGGATAATTTAAAAATCGTTTAACTGAATCCATATTCCTTTTTTGATAAATGTTCCTTCATTTCAATTCTACTCTAACCGATATTTTTTACTTAATACAGTGGGTAGCAATATTAGACTGTGAAAGCTTTATCAATGTAAGTGTAGAAATTATAACATTACACCAAGATAAAGACTACTTATTTCTATGCCACGAGTGTTGCATATACTTATTTCTGTGTATTGAAATGAGAACGTAATATAAAATAAAAATTCTCAGTCATCTTCCTATAGTGAACATGATAAACTACTTTCCATCAGTATTCAGTTTTAAATAAAGTTTGGCTTAAATAAGGTTTTGAGTCTCAAGATCCAAAAAACCTGTCAATTTTTAAAAGGGCAGTACACATATCGTTGATTCCCGTATGCCCGTTAAGTCCTAAACGTTTACATTAACATGTCACATTAAATAAAACAACGCATAGGGCCGAAAAGGGATTTATTTAGAAGACTAGATAAAATAAACATTTTCAAGATCGTTTTCTAATTCCAAACCATAATATATATGAATGCAAGCGACTTGCACCACTTGTCCATCTCTTAGGACCGAAAATTTCTTTCTAATGATATCTACACTGTAGCAGCATCCAACGACGATCTCAATTTTTACTTCTTCTTCGAAATGAATAAATTGCAGATCGTAAGTTATCAAGTTTCGGGAGTCAGCCCCATAGTGGCTGGCCGCGCGGCGCCTGCGCAGAGCCCGCGGGAGCAGTGGGAAGCGCGCAAATCGGCGCCACCCGCGCCTGCCGCCACTCTCCGCCGCGACGTGACCACGCTCCTCCCCTTCAACGTCTGCAAATCCCCAAACAACTCTCTTAGACTCCAGAGACCCCTTTCGGCCCCTACTTCCTGTTTATTCGGCACGTGTGTTCTCGCTCCTGCAAGGGCCCAAACGACGGCCTGCAGAGCGTGATTTAAAATTAGTGAATGGTGTGGGGTAAAAAAAAACTCTTGCTCCCATAAATCAGCCCGTCCTCTTTCGAAGAGTCCGGATGTTGCAGTTGAGGTCTCCAATGTGTGTGTGTGTGTGTGTGTGTACTTGCCATCGTCCCGTCCACCAGTCGCGCAACCCAGGAGTGCGCAATTGCGCAGGTTGCGCAAGCAGCGCCTTATGCGCGCCATGAGCCCCATGCTCTCTCAGCTTAGAGAGCTCTCTCACCTCAGTCTAAGCTTCCTTAGCTCTCGCGTGTCTAAGGAACGGCGCTACACTGCCCAGTTGTTGCTTCAGCCAACAATGCGGCTCCAGAGACAACGGAAAGCCAAATGCGCCAGCGTTCAATGTAACATCTACTAAACCTATTTCTATTCATTGTGATGTAATAGAATTATTTAAATTTGGACGACTCGGAAAAAGATTGAAGGATCTCCTGTGATGTGGGGGAAGATTAAAAGATGTAACTAAAATTCGTTGATTGAATACTCGAGTGCAATTACATGTTGTGTGACAGTCTGTTTTTCAAAATTTACAAAAATTGCTACTTCATCTTTTGTGACAAAAGTTTCTTGTTGGATAGTGTGAAGAACGTTTTTTTTAGGTATTGTCCGTGGAGTGGTTTGTCTCTCCAGGATTTCTTTAACTTTTTCTTTATTCGGCTACAGGTACCGCCAAACTACCTATTGCAGATATTTTATTCCTGGAATTCAGAGCGGACTGCGGGACCAGTCTCACTCTCCTATAATACTCCCTACGAATTCTCTCTTTCATTCTGTCGTTCGAGATGGTTTCACATTCTTCGATGCCCAGATATTTGTAAGTATTACCTGGCTCAAGATCTTGAATCACTGTATGCGTATCAATTTCAATGTTCTCAGACGTTGTGAGTTTCCCTCTTTTTAAATTGATTTTTACACACTTGTCAAGACCAAACATCATGCAGATGTCATTGCTAAAGTCATTCACGTCAGACAGCATTTGGGAGAGAATCGCTTCATTCTTAGCAAACACTTTCAGGTCATCCATGTAAAACAAATGTGATACTGGCCTTTCATCACCATGGAGCTTAAAACCAAAGTCAGCTTGCGACAACTGTCTCGATAGTGGGATTAAACTAATGCAAAACAGCAGAGGGGATAGTGAATCTCCTTGAACAATACCCCTGTTAATCTGAATACTTCTGGTTTCTACTGCTTCCTTTCCGCTGTGTATTAGTAACCTGGTACTCCACGACTTCATACTAGCCTTGCAAAATTCAATAAGTCTAGGATGAAATCGATAGATCTCCAGGGTCTTCAAAATCCAATCGTGTGGTACACTATCAAAGGCCTTTTTGGTAGTCAATCCAAGCCATACTGAAATTGCGTTTGCGTTTCTTTACATCATTCAAAATGACTTTATTCAGTAGCAAGATTTCCTTACAGCCATAAGAGCCGTTACGACATCCTTCTTGTTCAGCTGGCATTAGATGATTCTTATCTAGATGTGTGTACATTTTGTCAGCTATGCCTGCAGTGATAACTTTGTACAGTTCTGGCAGACAAGTAATTGGCCTGTAGTTCTTGGCCAAACTGCTGTCACCCGCTTTGGGTAGCAAATACGTGATGCCGCCTGTGAGCCATTCCGCGAGTTCCTTTGGGTTTTTAAAATTTTATTAACAGTCTTTGTTAGATGAGAATGTATTGCTGTTAATTTCTTAATCCAATAAATCTGGATCTTATCAATCCCGGGGGACTTCCAGTTCCCCATGTTCTTAATTGCTTGGAAGAGGTCCTCTTCCGAGAATTGGTGAACATCTTCCACTGTTTCTACAAGTTCATCGGCAGCATCAAGTTCAGATTGAAGCCAAGATGCGTCTTTGTTGTAGGATCTGCTCTCCTCCCAGATTCCTGCCCAAAATGCTTCGACGTCATCTTTTGAAGGAGTAACAGCTTTGCCATTCGGTTTTTGAGTCAGATTGCAGATACAGACTCTTCGCGTCTGTATCAAACAACCGGTTCTGTACAAGGAAATCTAATCTACGTTTGAAGCTTATTATTATCATTATTATTATTATTATTATTATCATCATCATCATCAATTATATTTGACCCATAGCGCAGCAGTCAAAAGATATGAAAATAATTCACAACAATGTGTGATTTGCAAGGAACTTTTGAGGTTTTTTGCGAGCATTTCCCAGTGTTCTAATACACAGTAATTATTTCTCAATTAATTTTTTCGCTTCAATTTAGCGCGGAAAATATACTAATAATGTCATTTACGGTAGTCGGTTCTTTTCTAATTTTTCGTAATTTTTTCCTTTCAGATAATATCGTTAAGTTCACGAAAGAACAAAATTAAAAATACACGGTTTTGTCTGTGCAGAGGGTTCGGAACTGAGACAGGGGCTAAGAAATGTTTGTGTCAGAGTTATAGTGTAAGTGTTCTTAAGTCATTTGCTTTCAGGGAACGTTTTGCCACCATCGAAGGTACCCTTTCAAGCACAAATTCCAAGACAACTACTCGTGTAAATGGTAAATACAGCGTCATAGAGCTTCGAAATCGAGACACCGATTCCGTGCGGTCGATACTCGAGTACTTGCTCGGTTTTCACGAGCGAGGCGATCCGCCACCCACATGCTTCGGCCGCTGGTTTTCAAACAACGAGCACCCGTGGTGTCTTAAGATGAAAGAAACAAATTTCTTCCAATAACGACCAATGAAGAGTTTAGATGGAGCGGTCGCTTCAGTCGTCAGGGGGCGGTCTGGGAAGCTGCTGCGTTCCAATGAAGTAGTTCCAGCACGTATTCATAGGCAAATTATTATTTCTCTCTGTAAGGCAGTCGGCGAATTTTGAGGAAACAACAATTTATCTCGAGCGCGGGGCGTTTGAAATGTACTGTTAGTTCATCGCAAAAAAAGGTTATAGTTGTGGAAATGCCAGATTAGACGCCAAATTCGAATTAATTTGGGTGCCCATGCGGAAACAAAACTGGTACATGATCTTTTTTTAAGAGATATTTTCTAGGACAAAAATCTTAATCTTCAGTTATGTAGTTTTCAAATGTTGCAATTTTGCAATTTTCCAAAGTAGAGAGAGTTCGTCAGCAATGAAACTTGCGCAATTTTTTTCCGGCCTTCGATTCATACGACGAGAAAATGTAAGCAGAATTTACGAGCAGATTTTGAAAAAAATATGTGCTAAACATATTTAAAATGTTTCTATATTTCAAACGCAAAATTACACGAAATCTACTCATACTTTCGTAACGTTGAGCGTGATCAAATTTCAAGGTCTGTCATTCAACAATTTTTATACGTATTTTAACCTGCAATTTCTTACAACATCGGAACAATCTTTTCACAAAGTTTTGCTACGCCATGTGAAGGAACTGGGCATTCACAGTTTTTCTTGGATACATTTTCTGTAATAAACGAATATAAATAGAATACACTAATAATGTAACATCACAAGACAAATAACATAATTGTCGGGGACGGTCGTGTATGTTGCATTTAACGATCGTACCTATTTAAGAGATCAAGAGGATGAGATCTGCACAATCTTCTTAACTTTTGGCTGTTGCCGCGTATGTTCAATGTTAGGTAATAAAGGTGATGTTTTCGGCTTTTGTAATATTTTTCGAAACTGAAATTGACTGCTTGGTATATTGAGAGTATAATGAAGTCATTGCGCAATGTTTTATTTAAAACAAACCACGGGGCATAAGCGAGCAACTTTTCGACAACAGATTTCATTAAGAAAAATCATTGCCTTCAATATTCTAGTTCTAGGAAAGGTACCTCCGAAAATAATTTTCAACGCTTACAATTCACGGAGAATCGGAAATTTTACACGAAAATTGAACTTGCACCATTCACTTGAGCGTCTGTTAGGTTATACCAGAACAAAGTTTAATCCAAAAACTGGTGCGAATTTTCAGACAAATTAGAACTAGTGGTGCTGCAGAATGGCACAGACATTCCCGTATTACTTTCCTATTTCTTTGGGTCTCGGCTAGTTACTCGGACTTTACACATACTCAAGACAGCTGCCATCTATCGCCGCCCTAACTATATTTTCTGACACTTTTTCTTTATTTTTTTTGGTTTCGTAGTAGCAGAACGGAAATATTATTTTAAGAACCGTAAAACCTCATCTTAAAAGACAATTTTCTTGGAAAAATATGGAGCCATTTTTACGAATATGGCATTTTGACGCTACTGTTATTGCAAAACTCGAAGATCTTTTTCGCACGAATCGCTTGTGATTTCGAAAACCTTCATTAGAAGTCATTCGAAGAACTTTAACTCACAAATACAATTGTGTTTACAAATTCCTGGAAATGTGCGTGTTGACGGTGTAAGTTATCTTTCAAAAAAATACATTTGTGTCATTTTTGATAAAACAAAAATGTAACACTACTTCCTATTAAAGAGTGTAATTAGCACAATCCGCTCGGTACGTTTGAAGAAAAAAATTGTTGCAGAAAATGGCATTTGAGCGTTTCTGAAAATTCGGAATTTTAAGCGAGTTTTCACAGAAAACGGTTGCGTTTTTTGAGAAACTTTACTTGACATTATTTAAAGCACATGTACTCGTAAATATAATAATATGAGCAAATCGCCGCTAGTGTAAATATTAACAACAAGGGAGAGACAAGTCAAACAATTACATTTTTGCAATCTTTTAAAAAACAAACAAAAGAATAGACTAATGTGTGGTGTTTACGTTATCTCATAGAGCACATTTGGCATTTCATATTTAGTCATTTCCAATCGAAAAAACGAAACCCCGAACTTGGTCACAGCGTAAGATTTCCTTTAGCTGTATTTCTTCTCGTGACATCAGTGTGAACAGGAATGCAACGCTTCGACAATTTTTGTTTTACGTGCTCGAGTCATCGAGACAAGGAACCAAAAGCCAACTGAAACCCGAGAGGTGTCACATTGGCACCCAAGGCCCTGGGACCAGGGATGTCTTAATCCGTCGGAATTGGAATGGCGTTTGTGAATTATGATATTCAACATGCTAAAATTCTGGATTGTATGTGCGGGTGTTTGGTATATTGAAAACCCGTGTGTCTGTGGCTCTGAATGCGCCCTGGCCGGCGCGAATCCTTTCAACTGCCGATATTCTCAGTAATAGTCTACTTACATTCCTGGTGTGAGTTGGGAGTGTCGAATATGGCTGATGATTTATAGAGATAGCAATTCGCTAATGGAGTATAAATATTAAAATGGAGGTTTTACAATTTTACAATTCGGAGTGAATTTGGAGGATCGAACAATGAGAGCATTTTGATATTTTTGAAGATTTGTTTTATTTAAATATTTAATGTTTTATTAACATCTTTTTATATTTCTTATGTACGATAACTTACAATAAGGCATGCTCTTATTTGTCTGCATCGATTCAAATGACTCCACAGTTTGACCCGAATAGTTTCTATTGCGCCTACCTTTGGAAACAATTAATAGAGTGGATAGCTCCGAATTTGCTATTTTACTGGTCAGAAAATTTCTTTTCAGTGGTTGCGTCAACTGTCAGTTTTGTATCTTGATGTTGAATTTCATTATCGAACGTGTTCGGGCAAGTAGATTGTTCTAATTCTTGGTAGTACTTTTATTACATTAGGATAATTTAAAAATCGTTTAACTGAATCCATATTCCTTTTTTGATAAATGTTCCTTCATTTCAATTCTACTCTAACCGATATTTTTTACTTAATACAGTGGGTAGCAATATTAGACTGTGAAAGCTTTATCAATGTAAGTGTAGAAATTATAACATTACACCAAGATAAAGACTACTTATTTCTATGCCACGAGTGTTGCATATACTTATTTCTGTGTATTGAAATGAGAACGTAATATAAAATAAAAATTCTCAGTCATCTTCCTATAGTGAACATGATAAACTACTTTCCATCAGTATTCAGTTTTAAATAAAGTTTGGCTTAAATAAGGTTTTGAGTCTCAAGATCCAAAAAACCTGTCAATTTTTAAAAGGGCAGTACACATATCGTTGATTCCCGTATGCCCGTTAAGTCCTAAACGTTTACATTAACATGTCACATTAAATAAAACAACGCATAGGGCCGAAAAGGGATTTATTTAGAAGACTAGATAAAATAAACATTTTCAAGATCGTTTTCTAATTCCAAACCATAATATATATGAATGCAAGCGACTTGCACCACTTGTCCATCTCTTAGGACCGAAAATTTCTTTCTAATGATATCTACACTGTAGCAGCATCCAACGACGATCTCAATTTTTACTTCTTCTTCGAAATGAATAAATTGCAGATCGTAAGTTATCAAGTTTCGGGAGTCAGCCCCATAGTGGCTGGCCGCGCGGCGCCTGCGCAGAGCCCGCGGGAGCAGTGGGAAGCGCGCAAATCGGCGCCACCCGCGCCTGCCGCCACTCTCCGCCGCGACGTGACCACGCTCCTCCCCTTCAACGTCTGCAAATCCCCAAACAACTCTCTTAGACTCCAGAGACCCCTTTCGGCCCCTACTTCCTGTTTATTCGGCACGTGTGTTCTCGCTCCTGCAAGGGCCCAAACGACGGCCTGCAGAGCGTGATTTAAAATTAGTGAATGGTGTGGGGTAAAAAAAAACTCTTGCTCCCATAAATCAGCCCGTCCTCTTTCGAAGAGTCCGGATGTTGCAGTTGAGGTCTCCAATGTGTGTGTGTGTGTGTGTGTGTACTTGCCATCGTCCCGTCCACCAGTCGCGCAACCCAGGAGTGCGCAATTGCGCAGGTTGCGCAAGCAGCGCCTTATGCGCGCCATGAGCCCCATGCTCTCTCAGCTTAGAGAGCTCTCTCACCTCAGTCTAAGCTTCCTTAGCTCTCGCGTGTCTAAGGAACGGCGCTACACTGCCCAGTTGTTGCTTCAGCCAACAATGCGGCTCCAGAGACAACGGAAAGCCAAATGCGCCAGCGTTCAATGTAACATCTACTAAACCTATTTCTATTCATTGTGATGTAATAGAATTATTTAAATTTGGACGACTCGGAAAAAGATTGAAGGATCTCCTGTGATGTGGGGGAAGATTAAAAGATGTAACTAAAATTCGTTGATTGAATACTCGAGTGCAATTACATGTTGTGTGACAGTCTGTTTTTCAAAATTTACAAAAATTGCTACTTCATCTTTTGTGACAAAAGTTTCTTGTTGGATAGTGTGAAGAACGTTTTTTTTAGGTATTGTCCGTGGAGTGGTTTGTCTCTCCAGGATTTCTTTAACTTTTTCTTTATTCGGCTACAGGTACCGCCAAACTACCTATTGCAGATATTTTATTCCTGGAATTCAGAGCGGACTGCGGGACCAGTCTCACTCTCCTATAATACTCCCTACGAATTCTCTCTTTCATTCTGTCGTTCGAGATGGTTTCACATTCTTCGATGCCCAGATATTTGTAAGTATTACCTGGCTCAAGATCTTGAATCACTGTATGCGTATCAATTTCAATGTTCTCAGACGTTGTGAGTTTCCCTCTTTTTAAATTGATTTTTACACACTTGTCAAGACCAAACATCATGCAGATGTCATTGCTAAAGTCATTCACGTCAGACAGCATTTGGGAGAGAATCGCTTCATTCTTAGCAAACACTTTCAGGTCATCCATGTAAAACAAATGTGATACTGGCCTTTCATCACCATGGAGCTTAAAACCAAAGTCAGCTTGCGACAACTGTCTCGATAGTGGGATTAAACTAATGCAAAACAGCAGAGGGGATAGTGAATCTCCTTGAACAATACCCCTGTTAATCTGAATACTTCTGGTTTCTACTGCTTCCTTTCCGCTGTGTATTAGTAACCTGGTACTCCACGACTTCATACTAGCCTTGCAAAATTCAATAAGTCTAGGATGAAATCGATAGATCTCCAGGGTCTTCAAAATCCAATCGTGTGGTACACTATCAAAGGCCTTTTTGGTAGTCAATCCAAGCCATACTGAAATTGCGTTTGCGTTTCTTTACATCATTCAAAATGACTTTATTCAGTAGCAAGATTTCCTTACAGCCATAAGAGCCGTTACGACATCCTTCTTGTTCAGCTGGCATTAGATGATTCTTATCTAGATGTGTGTACATTTTGTCAGCTATGCCTGCAGTGATAACTTTGTACAGTTCTGGCAGACAAGTAATTGGCCTGTAGTTCTTGGCCAAACTGCTGTCACCCGCTTTGGGTAGCAAATACGTGATGCCGCCTGTGAGCCATTCCGCGAGTTCCTTTGGGTTTTTAAAATTTTATTAACAGTCTTTGTTAGATGAGAATGTATTGCTGTTAATTTCTTAATCCAATAAATCTGGATCTTATCAATCCCGGGGGACTTCCAGTTCCCCATGTTCTTAATTGCTTGGAAGAGGTCCTCTTCCGAGAATTGGTGAACATCTTCCACTGTTTCTACAAGTTCATCGGCAGCATCAAGTTCAGATTGAAGCCAAGATGCGTCTTTGTTGTAGGATCTGCTCTCCTCCCAGATTCCTGCCCAAAATGCTTCGACGTCATCTTTTGAAGGAGTAACAGCTTTGCCATTCGGTTTTTGAGTCAGATTGCAGATACAGACTCTTCGCGTCTGTATCAAACAACCGGTTCTGTACAAGGAAATCTAATCTACGTTTGAAGCTTATTATTATCATTATTATTATTATTATTATCATCATCATCATCAATTATATTTGACCCATAGCGCAGCAGTCAAAAGATATGAAAATAATTCACAACAATGTGTGATTTGCAAGGAACTTTTGAGGTTTTTTGCGAGCATTTCCCAGTGTTCTAATACACAGTAATTATTTCTCAATTAATTTTTTCGCTTCAATTTAGCGCGGAAAATATACTAATAATGTCATTTACGGTAGTCGGTTCTTTTCTAATTTTTCGTAATTTTTTCCTTTCAGATAATATCGTTAAGTTCACGAAAGAACAAAATTAAAAATACACGGTTTTGTCTGTGCAGAGGGTTCGGAACTGAGACAGGGGCTAAGAAATGTTTGTGTCAGAGTTATAGTGTAAGTGTTCTTAAGTCATTTGCTTTCAGGGAACGTTTTGCCACCATCGAAGGTACCCTTTCAAGCACAAATTCCAAGACAACTACTCGTGTAAATGGTAAATACAGCGTCATAGAGCTTCGAAATCGAGACACCGATTCCGTGCGGTCGATACTCGAGTACTTGCTCGGTTTTCACGAGCGAGGCGATCCGCCACCCACATGCTTCGGCCGCTGGTTTTCAAACAACGAGCACCCGTGGTGTCTTAAGATGAAAGAAACAAATTTCTTCCAATAACGACAAATGAAGAGTTTAGATGGAGCGGTCGCTTCAGTCGTCAGGGGGCGGTCTGGGAAGCTGCTGCGTTCCAATGAAGTAGTTCCAGCACGTATTCATAGGCAAATTATTATTTCTCTCTGTAAGGCAGTCGGCGAATTTTGAGGAAACAACAATTTATCTCGAGCGCGGGGCGTTTGAAATGTACTGTTAGTTCATCGCAAAAAAAGGTTATAGTTGTGGAAATGCCAGATTAGACGCCAAATTCGAATTAATTTGGGTGCCCATGCGGAAACAAAACTGGTACATGATCTTTTTTTAAGAGATATTTTCTAGGACAAAAATCTTAATCTTCAGTTATGTAGTTTTCAAATGTTGCAATTTTGCAATTTTCCAAAGTAGAGAGAGTTCGTCAGCAATGAAACTTGCGCAATTTTTTTCCGGCCTTCGATTCATACGACGAGAAAATGTAAGCAGAATTTACGAGCAGATTTTGAAAAAAATATGTGCTAAACATATTTAAAATGTTTCTATATTTCAAACGCAAAATTACACGAAATCTACTCATACTTTCGTAACGTTGAGCGTGATCAAATTTCAAGGTCTGTCATTCAACAATTTTTATACGTATTTTAACCTGCAATTTCTTACAACATCGGAACAATCTTTTCACAAAGTTTTGCTACGCCATGTGAAGGAACTGGGCATTCACAGTTTTTCTTGGATACATTTTCTGTAATAAACGAATATAAATAGAATACACTAATAATGTAACATCACAAGACAAATAACATAATTGTCGGGGACGGTCGTGTATGTTGCATTTAACGATCGTACCTATTTAAGAGATCAAGAGGATGAGATCTGCACAATCTTCTTAACTTTTGGCTGTTGCCGCGTATGTTCAATGTTAGGTAATAAAGGTGATGTTTTCGGCTTTTGTAATATTTTTCGAAACTGAAATTGACTGCTTGGTATATTGAGAGTATAATGAAGTCATTGCGCAATGTTTTATTTAAAACAAACCACGGGGCATAAGCGAGCAACTTTTCGACAACAGATTTCATTAAGAAAAATCATTGCCTTCAATATTCTAGTTCTAGGAAAGGTACCTCCGAAAATAATTTTCAACGCTTACAATTCACGGAGAATCGGAAATTTTACACGAAAATTGAACTTGCACCATTCACTTGAGCGTCTGTTAGGTTATACCAGAACAAAGTTTAATCCAAAAACTGGTGCGAATTTTCAGACAAATTAGAACTAGTGGTGCTGCAGAATGGCACAGACATTCCCGTATTACTTTCCTATTTCTTTGGGTCTCGGCTAGTTACTCGGACTTTACACATACTCAAGACAGCTGCCATCTATCGCCGCCCTAACTATATTTTCTGACACTTTTTCTTTATTTTTTTTTGGTTTCGTAGTAGCAGAACGGAAATATTATTTTAAGAACCGTAAAACCTCATCTTAAAAGACAATTTTCTTGGAAAAATATGGAGCCATTTTTACGAATATGGCATTTTGACGCTACTGTTATTGCAAAACTCGAAGATCTTTTTCGCACGAATCGTTTGTGATTTCGAAAACCTTCATTAGAAGTCATTCGAAGAACTTTAACTCACAAATACAATTGTGTTTACAAATTCCTGGAAATGTGCGTGTTGACGGTGTAAGTTATCTTTCAAAAAAATACATTTGTGTCATTTTTGATAAAACAAAAATGTAACACTACTTCCTATTAAAGAGTGTAATTAGCACAATCCGCTCGGTACGTTTGAAGAAAAAAATTGTTGCAGAAAATGGCATTTGAGCGTTTCTGAAAATTCGGAATTTTAAGCGAGTTTTCACAGAAAACGGTTGCGTTTTTTGAGAAACTTTACTTGACATTATTTAAAGCACATGTACTCGTAAATATAATAATATGAGCAAATCGCCGCTAGTGTAAATATTAACAACAAGGGAGAGACAAGTCAAACAATTACATTTTTGCAATCTTTTAAAAAACAAACAAAAGAATAGACTAATGTGTGGTGTTTACGTTATCTCATAGAGCACATTTGGCATTTCATATTTAGTCATTTCCAATCGAAAAAACGAAACCCCGAACTTGGTCACAGCGTAAGATTTCCTTTAGCTGTATTTCTTCTCGTGACATCAGTGTGAACAGGAATGCAACGCTTCGACAATTTTTGTTTTACGTGCTCGAGTCATCGAGACAAGGAACCAAAAGCCAACTGAAACCCGAGAGGTGTCACATTGGCACCCAAGGCCCTGGGACCAGGGATGTCTTAATCCGTCGGAATTGGAATGGCGTTTGTGAATTATGATATTCAACATGCTAAAATTCTGGATTGTATGTGCGGGTGTTTGGTATATTGAAAACCCGTGTGTCTGTGGCTCTGAATGCGCCCTGGCCGGCGCGAATCCTTTCAACTGCCGATATTCTCAGTAATAGTCTACTTACATTCCTGGTGTGAGTTGGGAGTGTCGAATATGGCTGATGATTTATAGAGATAGCAATTCGCTAATGGAGTATAAATATTAAAATGGAGGTTTTACAATTTTACAATTCGGAGTGAATTTGGAGGATCGAACAATGAGAGCATTTTGATATTTTTGAAGATTTGTTTTATTTAAATATTTAATGTTTTATTAACATCTTTTTATATTTCTTATGTACGATAACTTACAATAAGGCATGCTCTTATTTGTCTGCATCGATTCAAATGACTCCACAGTTTGACCCGAATAGTTTCTATTGCGCCTACCTTTGGAAACAATTAATAGAGTGGATAGCTCCGAATTTGCTATTTTACTGGTCAGAAAATTTCTTTTCAGTGGTTGCGTCAACTGTCAGTTTTGTATCTTGATGTTGAATTTCATTATCGAACGTGTTCGGGCAAGTAGATTGTTCTAATTCTTGGTAGTACTTTTATTCATTAGGATAATTTAAAAATCGTTTAACTGAATCCATATTCCTTTTTTGATAAATGTTCCTTCATTTCAATTCTACTCTAACCGATATTTTTTACTTAATACAGTGGGTAGCAATATTAGACTGTGAAAGCTTTATCAATGTAAGTGTAGAAATTATAACATTACACCAAGATAAAGACTACTTATTTCTATGCCACGAGTGTTGCATATACTTATTTCTGTGTATTGAAATGAGAACGTAATATAAAATAAAAATTCTCAGTCATCTTCCTATAGTGAACATGATAAACTACTTTCCATCAGTATTCAGTTTTAAATAAAGTTTGGCTTAAATAAGGTTTTGAGTCTCAAGATCCAAAAAACCTGTCAATTTTTAAAAGGGCAGTACACATATCGTTGATTCCCGTATGCCCGTTAAGTCCTAAACGTTTACATTAACATGTCACATTAAATAAAACAACGCATAGGGCCGAAAAGGGATTTATTTAGAAGACTAGATAAAATAAACATTTTCAAGATCGTTTTCTAATTCCAAACCATAATATATATGAATGCAAGCGACTTGCACCACTTGTCCATCTCTTAGGACCGAAAATTTCTTTCTAATGATATCTACACTGTAGCAGCATCCAACGACGATCTCAATTTTTACTTCTTCTTCGAAATGAATAAATTGCAGATCGTAAGTTATCAAGTTTCGGGAGTCAGCCCCATAGTGGCTGGCCGCGCGGCGCCTGCGCAGAGCCCGCGGGAGCAGTGGGAAGCGCGCAAATCGGCGCCACCCGCGCCTGCCGCCACTCTCCGCCGCGACGTGACCACGCTCCTCCCCTTCAACGTCTGCAAATCCCCAAACAACTCTCTTAGACTCCAGAGACCCCTTTCGGCCCCTACTTCCTGTTTATTCGGCACGTGTGTTCTCGCTCCTGCAAGGGCCCAAACGACGGCCTGCAGAGCGTGATTTAAAATTAGTGAATGGTGTGGGGTAAAAAAAAACTCTTGCTCCCATAAATCAGCCCGTCCTCTTTCGAAGAGTCCGGATGTTGCAGTTGAGGTCTCCAATGTGTGTGTGTGTGTGTGTGTACTTGCCATCGTCCCGTCCACCAGTCGCGCAACCAGGAGTGCGCAATTGCGCAGGTTGCGCAAGCAGCGCCTTATGCGCGCCATGAGCCCCATGCTCTCTCAGCTTAGAGAGCTCTCTCACCTCAGTCTAAGCTTCCTTAGCTCTCGCGTGTCTAAGGAACGGCGCTACACTGCCCAGTTGTTGCTTCAGCCAACAATGCGGCTCCAGAGACAACGGAAAGCCAAATGCGCCAGCGTTCAATGTAACATCTACTAAACCTATTTCTATTCATTGTGATGTAATAGAATTATTTAAATTTGGACGACTCGGAAAAAGATTGAAGGATCTCCTGTGATGTGGGGGAAGATTAAAAGATGTAACTAAAATTCGTTGATTGAATACTCGAGTGCAATTACATGTTGTGTGACAGTCTGTTTTTCAAAATTTACAAAAATTGCTACTTCATCTTTTGTGACAAAAGTTTCTTGTTGGATAGTGTGAAGAACGTTTTTTTTAGGTATTGTCCGTGGAGTGGTTTGTCTCTCCAGGATTTCTTTAACTTTTTCTTTATTCGGCTACAGGTACCGCCAAACTACCTATTGCAGATATTTTATTCCTGGAATTCAGAGCGGACTGCGGGACCAGTCTCACTCTCCTATAATACTCCCTACGAATTCTCTCTTTCATTCTGTCGTTCGAGATGGTTTCACATTCTTCGATGCCCAGATATTGTAAGTATACCTGGCTCAAGATCTTGAATCACTGTATGCGTATCAATTTCAATGTTCTCAGACGTTGTGAGTTTCCCTCTTTTTAAATTGATTTTTACACACTTGTCAAGATCAAACATCATGCAGATGTCATTGCTAAAGTCATTCACGTCAGACAGCATTTGGGAGAGAATCGCTTCATTCTTAGCAAACACTTTCAGGTCATCCATGTAAAACAAATGTGATACTGGCCTTTCATCACCATGGAGCTTAAAACCAAAGTCAGCTTGCGACAACTGTCTCGATAGTGGGATTAAACTAATGCAAACAGCAGAGGGGATAGTGAATCTCCTTGAACAATACCCTGTTAATCTGAATACTTCTGGTTTCTACTGCTTCCTTTCCGCTGTGTATTAGTAACCTGGTACTCACGACTTCATACTAGCCTTGCAAAATTCAATAAGTCTAGGATGAAATCGATAGATCTCCAGGGTCTTCAAAATCCAATCGTGTGGTACACTATCAAAGGCCTTTTTGGTAGTCAATCCAAGCCATACTGAAATTGCGTTTGCGTTTCTTTACATCATTCAAAATGACTTTATTCAGTAGCAAGATTTCCTTACAGCCATAAGAGCCGTTACGACATCCTTCTTGTTCAGCTGGCATTAGATGATTCTTATCTAGATGTGTGTACATTTTGTCAGCTATGCCTGCAGTGATAACTTTGTACAGTTCTGGCAGACAAGTAATTGGCCTGTAGTTCTTGGCCAAACTGCTGTCACCCGCTTTGGGTAGCAAATACGTGATGCCGCCTGTGAGCCATTCCGCGAGTTCCTTTGGGTTTTTAAAATTTTATTAACAGTCTTTGTTAGATGAGAATGTATTGCTGTTAATTTCTTAATCAATAAATCTGGATCTTATCAATCCCGGGGGACTTCCAGTTCCCCATGTTCTTAATTTTTGGAAGGTCCTCTTCCGAGAATGG